>NW_026506156.1:0-12500 GCF_026875155.1 Cherax quadricarinatus
CCCACAAAAACACACACTTAAGTTTGGGGCAGGGCAAGCATAAAGGGGCAACATTGTAAGTAGGTGCAGTTCAAGTCCCAGGAGGGTAGGGGTCAGGTCACAAAGGCGGGTCAAAAGCGACCCTAATCCACATTAACTCCAATCACTTTTTCACCTACTTTTCAAAACAAATAAACCCCCAAAATTTCCACACATAATTACCACACACACACACACTCACACACACACCACACACCACAAAATCTCACTCACACACACACACAACCCCACACACACACACAACACACACACACACACAAACACAGATTGGACACAGAAAACGGGGGAACATTTGGGAAGCTGAAGACACAGATAATCACGGGGATGTTGGGAAGTTTTCTCACCACAAGTAGTCAGTAAGTGGAATATTTTTGGGAAGTGATGTAATGAGGCGGGACCCATACAAGTTTTAAGCAGAGTATATAAACTCACGGCTCGGGAGAGGACCTGTACGTTCAGGAAAGGCGGGGCCAGGAGCTCGGACTCGACCCCCGCAACTTAACTGGGTGAGTACACCCACCACAAACACACACACACTCAAAAACACACATTACAGACTCACACAACACTCCCCCCTCTCCCCCCAACATCTCACCCCTTTCCCCCTGATCCCACCCTCCCTTTTTTCACCCTCCCCCCCCCCCACCCTCCCTCCTCCCCCCTTCCCTCCCCCCATTCACCCACTTGCTTCTCCCTCCTTCCCAATCCCCATATTCCCCCCCTAAATCCCCCTCCCCACCCCTCTCCCACATAGCCACAGTTCCCCCTCTCCCCACCCCCCCCCCACACTCTGAAAAAACACACTACTAACCTAACACACAGATTACATAGGTTTTTCACTCTGGGCAATCAAAATAAAACAAAAAGGGGTTGCCAGAGAGCAGGAAGGAAACCCCGGGACAGGGGGAGGAAACTAAAGGGGAAAATTTGGCAGCAGAGCTCACAAAAAAAGGAACATGAAAAGGGAAAAGAAACTAAAGAACTTGCATGAGAATGGAAAGAGGGGGATATGGGAAAACAGGAATTGGGGGATGCAAGTCCAAGCAGCAGAGGGTAGGGTACAGAGTTTAGAAGAGAACTGAGAATCTGAAAAGCCTAAAGAACTAAGAACATTTTTGGGTGACATCAAGATGCTACCTCAGCAAAAAATAAGGGGCGAAAGGGAAAAAAGGAGCAAAACTGCATTAGAAGCTGTTAAGGAGACTGTATAAATGAAAGTGCTAAGCTATATTGGGTCCCAAAAGACCACAGCAGAGCCCCGGGAAATCCGAGAAGGGAAAATGACAGGCCACTGAGCCCAATCATTAGCTAGTGAAACTGAAGAAAGGAAAGCTGCAAGGAGGAAAATTTAAATTGAAGAGTGGATACAAAAGGATTGCAGTGGGAAAAAATAAAAGGGGAGAGGGTCGTTTTTTGTAGGGGCCCCAAAAAGCTGAAGGGGAAACATATGAAGCAAAAAAACAAGGGAAAAAAAGCAATTGAAAGTTCATAAAACCATGGGAGAAGACGCATGACCAAGGGGGAAAATTTTCGGAGATGGGGGGTTTTGCAAAAAAAAAAAAACCCGTCCGTAAAAGTAACTTCAAGGCAGAATCGACTCGAACAGGACCCTGTGGGAGAAAGCACGTTTAAAGGGACATGCCGGCATACAGGAAGGCATATCTCGACCGTGACAGAACACAAGAAGAAAGGCAAAACTGGAGGTGGTACAAAGGCAAAAGGGGGAAAGAGGGGGGATGGAGAGACAGACAGAATCCCAGACCCAGGAAGATCAAATACGCCCCCCCCCCAAAAATTTTCCTATAAGCCCCCCAACCAGGTCAACCCCCGGGCAAAAAACACTCAAAACCCAAAAACACCCATGCCAACCAATGCTCCACTACGCATTAAAACTCCCCCCCCACAGAACCACCCAATTTTCCCTATCAGGACTCCCACTTCCCCAACTCCAATATCCCCTCCCAGCCCACAGTCTTAGAAAAGAAGTTGAAGGGGGGTATACAAATGCAAAAGGAATAACAAATAAGTATGAGGGGTGGCTAAAAGAATCAAGGAGACTCCCAACATAATAGCACTCCAAAACAAAATTCACCAGAAAAATAACAGTTTCAATTTTCCACCCGGATATCAAACCTCAGGAAAGACAAGGGAGGGAGGGGGGAGAGTTGCACGCTCATTTAAAAACCCCGTGGGTTTGCGAAAAAGGAAGGAATGATGGCACGGACGAAAGCGACTACTTATAGGAACATCCCGTCGAGGGGCATAAGGGGTAATTGCTGTAATGTACAACCCACCCAGAACTGCAGGGGCCAAAAGGAAATCGATGAGAGCCAAAGGCAATGGTCGAACACCCAGCCCAGGTGGCCAGGAGAGCACCTGGGGGAGCAAAGTTACTAGTTTTTGGTGATTTCAATCAAGAAATTGAAAAACCCGGACCCTGGGGGTCCCGAAACATGGAGAGCCAAGTCATGGATGTGGACGGAAAACCTCATGCATCAAAATGTTTGAGAAACCAGAGAGAAGGAAAGTGAACTAGCAAACTGGCCTTATATTTACCTTGAGTCGTTTTTGGGAAAACGAGGATATCATGTATGAAAAAGGGCCCCCAGGAGCTAGTGACAGTGGGGTTCTATGTTCGCTACATAGTTTTAGCTCCAAGTGGAGAGAGTAACAGGATAGGATGGGAAAAACCAAACTACAAAAGGGGAAAAACTCAGATGAGGAAAACCCTTCCCGCAAGACATTCATGGGGGAGGAAACTGATGGAAAACCATACAAAAAAATGATGGGCTATGGGCAAAAAATGCAAGGGTGCAGGGAGGGTTTTTTTCCCCGGGAAACAGAAAAAAGGGAAAACAGAAAAAGAGTCCTTGGTTCACCCAAGGGGGGGAGGGAAAAAAATAGGGATATAGAGAAGGAAAAGGTACAGAAACGAGAACTCAGGGAAAAAGAAAAGATTACCGAAAGCCAGAAAAGAATAGCACAATAAGAAGGGAGCTCAGCGCAATATGAAAATACTAGCATCGAAAGTCAATCTGACCCAAAACTGTTTATAGCCAATCATAAGGGAAAAAAAACAGTCAAGGACCAAGTTCAATTTGGGGAAGGTATGGGGAAAATTTACAAGAATCGACCGAGAGGTATGTGAGGGGCTCAAACAGATTTTAAAAAAGATTTAGAGTGGAAACCAGTAGGGCTCCGGAAATCAGAAGAGGGGGTACACCAGCAAGTGCGGATTAGGTACAATAAGCAAGGAGGAGGTGAAGAAGCTGCTATGCGAACTTGACCCCTAAAAGGCGGGGGGGACCAACCCAACTTTTCCCCGTGGGTCCTTTAAGGGGGAAAGAGAACTGTGTATGCCATGAACAAAGATCTTCAAAAAATAAATTGAAACTGGGAAACTCCCTGGGTATGGAAAATGACCCCAATTTTTTTAAAAAGGGGAAGACATGGCACTAAAACTACAGCCTGTTCACAAAAACGTGTATAGTAGCAAAGTCGGGAGTATCATCAGGAAAAGAGTGGGAAGCCCCTGAAAAAAACAAGTGTAAATGACAACCAGCAGGGTTTAAAAGGGGAAGGGAAAAAAATCCTGTCACAAATACGGTTTTTATGACAGGGTGACAGAAATAAGACAAGAAGAGAGGAGTGGATCGACTCATTTTTTTGGACTGCAAGAAGGCCTTCGACACAGTTCCCCAAGAGTTATTCAAAAGCTAGAGGATAACAGATGGCACTGCAAAAATCAGAGAATACCCACAGGGGGCAACAACGAGTCATGGTACCTGAGAGGGTAGAGTGGGCGCCTGTGACAAACGGGGTTCCAAGGGGGCTCCTAGGACCTGTGCTTTTTGGTTTTTGTAAGACATAACGGAAGGGAATAGATCAGAAGGTTTTTTGTTTGCAGATGTGTGAAGTTTAAAGAGAAGAATCAAGTCGGATGGGACAGGCAGGACACAAAGGGGACCCGGACAGGCTACAAGCCTGGTCCAGCAACTGGGTTCTTGAGTTTAACCCTGCCAAAGCAAAGTCATGAAGATTGGGGAAGGGAAAGAAGACCGCAGACCAAAACGTTTAGATGGCCAAAGACTCAAACCTCACTCAAGGGGAAAAAAATCTGGGGGTGAGTATAAAACCGAGATATCCCTGAGGCCACATCAATCAAATAACTGCCGCAGCATACGGGGGGCCCTGGCAAAACCTACGGATAGGGTTCCGAACCTCGTAAGGGTTCGTTCAAATCTGTATATATTTGTCAGGCCCCCACTGGATTGCACCCAGTTTGGGAAACCACACCTAGTCAAAAAACGTCAAGAAAAAGAGAAGTGCAAAAAGGGTTTGAAAAAGACTATCCCAGAGCTAAAGGGGGTTGTCTTACAAAAAAGGTTGAGGGGAAAAAAAGGGCCCGACGACCTGGAGGGCAGGAGGGTCGGGGAAGACATGATAAGACTATAAATACTTTGCGGAATAGACGAGGTGGACAAAGACGAATGTTCCCGAGAAGGACACAGACCCAAAAAGGTACAATTGGAAGTTGAAGATCAGATGAACAAAGGGATTGTAATAAAGTTGGGAGAATTCCGAAAATTTGAAAGAAAAAGGACAAAAGTGCAACTAATGGACTTTTTTTAATTGGGCAACGTTTCGTTTCTCCAGAGCTTTATCAAGCCATTATAAAAAAACATGGACACAGAGGGTATAAAAGGCTCAGAGTGAGTGCAATATTAGTGAGGTACCATATCGATTTCACTAGTGGGATAGAAGTAGTAGTAGTGTAGTAGTATAGTAGTACTAGAGAGTTAGTGAGTGTAGTAGTAGAGCAAGAGTAGTATAGTAGTAGTAGTAGTATATGGAAAAAAAAATACAATATGGAGAGCAATTAATTTGTACATAGTAGAAGGATATAAAACTATTTTTGGGGAAAATAAAAAAAGGGTTGGAAAATATAGACTGGAAAGAGGCAGGTAGTTTCAGTGTTCAATCTCTGTAATGTGCTTTGGTAGTATAACGGGGAGACTATGTGATGGCAGGGTTTACGTTTTCAGAGGATTCGCTAAGACTTGGAGATGGTGAACTGCGTTGTTTTTTTTTAATTGTTTTCAAAACAGCGATATGTGATTCGAGGCCTTGCGTCTGCGGAAATTATTTTTCTTTAATCACTAATTTTTTTTCTAAATATCTGAAAATTTTGGGAAAATTCGTGTTGTAACAGGCGTTGTTCAAGTTATCGTTCCTACTGCGTAAATGTTTCTTTGGGGGCGGGTGTCGGGGGTTCTTGTGTCAAAGGCTGTGACAAGATTTACGTGGGTGAAACCCCAAAACCTCGACACCCCCTAAAATGAACACATTTACGCATGTAGGAACGATAACCTGAACACGCCTGTGTAAAACCCCCAAAAACCCACCAATCATCTCAGATATTTAAACGCCCAATTTGTGATTAAAAAAACTAATTTCCGCAGACGCAAGTGCCTCGAATCAGCCGGAAACGCTGTTTCGAATAAATTAAACAAAAAAACGGCAGCTTCACCATCTCCGAAGTCTTAGCAAAATCCTCCTGAAAACAGTAAACCCGCCCTCACATAGTCTCCCTGTTTTACTCCAAACAATTACAGAGAGTGAACACGAAATACCCGCCTTTTCCCGTCATATTTGTCCAAAACCCATTTTTTTGTTACCCAAATAATACTTTTAATCCCCTTCTACTCATGTACGAATTTAAAAGCCTACCATATTGTATTTTTTTTCCCTACTACTCTACTACTACTACTATTACTACTTTTACTATATACTACTACTACTACTAATACTATACTACCACCACTGTGAAATCGATATGGGCCTCACTAATATTGCACCCACCTGAGCCTTTATATACCCTCTGTGTCCATGTTTTTTTTATAATGGCTTGGGGTAAAAATCCCGGGAGCGAAACGTTTTCCACAATAAAATGTCACATTAGTTGCACTTGTGTCCTTTTTCTTTACATCAAAGGATGTTAGGAATTTTCTTCAGTCATAGAGTTCCCGGCCCTGGGAAAAGCCTAGAAAGTGGCGTGTGGGGGCTGGAACCATCATAGTTTTAAAGCAAGGGATGATAAAGTCTGGGGCAAGGGGAGAGGGGACCTATAGCAATCACGAAGAGGGGGGGCCAGGAGTAGACCGACCCCCGCAAAACCCCAAAAAAGGGGAGTACACAACAACACACGGAAAGGAAACCCCGAGATTGGTGGACGAACCAGGGGAAAGATGGGGCAGAGCTCCAAAAAAGGGAGGAAGAGTGGGGAAAGAAGATAGTAGAGTTGGAAAAAATGGGGGAGGGAAGCTGAAGATGCAGGGAAATGGGGAAATACAGGGCTTGCACAGAAGCTAGGATACAGTCTTAGAAGAGAAACTGCAAAGCCTGAAACAGATTAGAGAGACAAATGACAATTCAGGTGTGACTCAGGAAATTCAAAGTCTGGCGCAGATCAAGGGATGGTAAGCAACAACGGAGACTGCCGAACAGAGGCCCGATCAGACCACGTGGGGCCCCCCCCCCCCCCCCCATAAAAGGGGAAAAGACGACGAGGCACACTAAGATCAAACGACAGGTCCGAAGACAATGATGGTATGCTATAATGCAGAAATTCTAACAGCCATTGCAGTAGCAAGGACAGCTGGTCAGGAAAGACAGTCATCACTGAGAAAGAAGTTTTCTAGATATGACAGGACTGAAGGCAAAAACATGTCAAGGAAGGAAAATAAAATGCCTCAGAGGACGCATATGGAGACTCCAGGTGGGAGAGGAAAGGCGAGTCCAGTTTTTTGTGTACGGCTCCAAGAAGCCAAGGGGGGCCAACTTTGAAGAAATAAAACAGAGAGAATAAAATGATTGAAAGGCATCATGAAAACAATAGGGGAGGGCAAATACCCCAGGTGACAAATTTCAGGAGAATTGGGTTGTTTTGCGAGTGGAAGGATACGGCCTGTCAGAGTAAAACTTTCAAAGGAAGAATCAGTTCGAACCAGGATTCTGCAAAGAAAGTCAAGACTGGAGGGAAAAAAGAGGGTACCTAGAGAGTATACCTCGACTGCGTGCGACAGAACACAAGAAGAAAGGACTACAATGAAAGAGAGGGTAACAGAGACGCAAGGAGAACGAGAAGCAATGAAAATGAGCAGGCCCGACACAGGTGGAAGGGCAAACACACCCCACAAATCTCCCACCAAAAGACTCTCCACCCGCGACATTCCCCAACGCAACTGAGCAACCTATACTACAACCCAACTCACACTGTTCCCTCTGCCCACCAATCCCCATATCACAAAAACCTCAACCCCAACAGCTGTCCCCTTATATTGGGCATTCTGACCTCCCCCATCAACACAAACCCCACCTACACCACAGCCCCATATAGGCCCCCACCAAGGCTCTTCGTCGCTCTCACTCTCCCACCCCAATATTCTTGCATGACCACAATGATAGAAAAGAAGCTAAAGGTTTGGTACACAAACGCGGATGGAATAATGAATAAACATGAGGAGTGGAATGAAAGAATCAGTGAAAAATCCCCCAGACATCATTGCAGTCACAGAAAAACAAAACTTGCTGAGACAATAACAGACACAATCTTCCCAACAGGGATATCAGATCCTGAGGAAAGATAGAAGGAGTAGAGGGGAGGAGGGGTTGCACTGCTCATAAAACACCGATGGGGATTTGAGGAAATGGGGAAGGCATGACATGAATGAGAAAGAGACTACATTGTAGTCAATTCAGGTCCGGAGAACATAAAGTAGTCAATGGAGTGACGTTATAACCACCACAGAACTGAGGAGCCAAGAGAGGATACGAAAGAAAACAAACAGGTGATGTGGACATCACTGGCTGAGTGGCAAGAAGAGCTACTCGAGCAGAGAAAGTTACACTGGTAATGGAGATTTCAACCACGAGGGGAGATCGACTGGAAAACCTGGAGCCCACATGGGGTCCCGAAACATGGAGAGCCAAGATGATGGATGTGGTACTTGAAAACCTCATGCATCAACCTGTCAGGGACACAACCAGAGAAGAGGGGAGATGAGCCAGCATGAACTGATTCTTGTGTGCACGCCTGGAGCAGTTCAGCACATTGAGGACATCACTTATGAGAGGCCCCCTTGAGCTAGCGATCAATGTGGTTCTGAGTTTATGACTATATAGTAGAGTTTACAATGGAGAAGGTAACAGGAACTGAAGGGACAGGAGGCCAAACTATAAAAGGGGGAACTACACGGTATGAAGAAACTTCCCCTGCAGGAGGTTCATGGGAACGAGAAATGGTAGGAAAATCAGTAAACGAGATGATGAAGTATGTGGCAACAAGTGCAAGGAGCAGAGGAAAGTTTTGTTCGCCAAGGGAAACCGGAAATAAAGGAAGCACTCCAAAACGAGTCCTTGGTTTAACCACCCGAAGGTGAGGGAGCAAAAACTAAATGCAACGAGATGGAAAAGGTACATGAGGCCATAGACCAGGAAAACAAGGAGATTAGTAAAGAGCCAGAAACGAGTACACAGATAAGGAGGAGGCCACAGTATGAAAACGACATAGCAACGAAAGCAAATCTGACACGAAACTGCTGTAAAAGCCACATTAGGAGGAAGACAAACATCAAGGACCAGTGATAAGTCGAGGAGATAAGAAGTGGAGAACTCACAAGAAACGATCAAGAGGATGTGAGGAGCTAAACAAGAGATTTTAAAGGTAAGTATTACAGTAGAGACAGGAAGGACTCTGGGGGACAGACCAGACGGGAACACCAGCAAGGAATACACCACAAGTGTGGACGACATAACATAACAGAAGAGGAGGGAGGTGAAGAAACATGCTAAGGACATCGATACCTTCAAAGCAATGGAACCAGACACATCTATCTCCAACATCTCCCCACCATGGGTCCTTAGAGAGGGAGCAGATATCTTGGTGCGTGCACTTTACCACAACTTCAACACATCCCAACTGGCAACTACCGAGGTTGGAAGACGGCAAATGTAGTCCCCATTTTTAAAAAGAGACAGAAAAGAGCACTAAACTATAGACCTGTGTCATTGACGTGTATAGTATGCAAATTAATGGAGTAGATTATCAGGAGGGAGTGGTGGAGCACCTGTAACGGAACAGGAGTATAAATGCCAAACCAGCACGCGATCACGGTAGGCAAATCCTGTGGTCAACAAACCTTCTTGGAGTTTTATTGATATACTACAGAAGTAAGACAAGAGAAGAGAGGGTTGGTTGATTGCATCTTCATGGACTGCAAGAAGGCCTTTGACACAGTTCCTCACAAGAGATTAGTGCAGAAGCTAGAGCACCAGCGCATATAACAGGAAGGGCACTGCAATGGATCAGAATAATACCTGACAGGAGGCAACAACGAGTCCATGTACGTAATGATGTATCACTGTGGGCACCTGTGACGACGGGTCCCACAGGGGGTCGGTCCTCTAAAATAGGACGCAGTGTGCTATTTTTTTGTATATGTTGAACGACATGACGAAGGGTTTAGACTCAGAAGTGTCCCCTGTTGCAGATGATGTGAAGTTAATGAGGAAATAAAATCTGATTGAGGACCAGCAGACTTCAAAGAGACCTGACAGACGGACACCTGGTCCAGCAAATGGCTTCTCGAATTTAATTATTCCTGCCAAATGCAAAGTCATGAAGATGGGGGAGGGCACCAGAACCCACTGACAGAGTAATAGCTTAGGTGGCCAAGACTGCTAACCTCACTCAAGATAAAGATCTTGGGGTGAGTATAACACCCCGAGCTGTCTCGGAAGCACACAGAATCAATCAGATTAACTGCGCAGCCATATGGGCGCCTGCAAAACCTGAGAACAGCATTTCCGATACCTTAGGTAAGGAAACTTCAAAGACACTGTAACAACCGTGTATTGTCATGCCCATACTGGAGTATCGGCACCGTGTTGGACTACCCGCACCTGAATAAAGCACGTCAAGAAACTAAGAAAGTACAAAGGTTTCGACAAAGGTTAGTTCCTGACTAAGGAATGTCCTATGAGGAAAGATTAAGGGAAATCGGCCTGACACACTGGAGGACAGGAGGGTCAGGGAGACCATGATAATGACATATAAAATACTGCGTGGAAAGACAAGGGTGGACAAAGACAGATGTTCCAGGGAGGGGACACAGAAACAAGAGGCCACAATTGGAAAGTTGTAAGACACAAATGAGTCAGAGAGATAGTAGAAGTATTTCTTCAAGTCATAGAGTGTAAGGCATGGAATAGCCTAGAAAATGACGTAAGTGGAGGCAGAAACCATACACACAGTTTTTTTTAAGACGAGGTTTGATAAAGCTCATGGATCGGGGGAGAGAGAGCCTAGTAGCAAACCGTGAAGAGGCGGGGCCAGGAAGCTAGGACTCGAACCCCTGCAACCACAAATAAGGTTGATTACAAATAGGTGAGTACACACACACACACACGAAGAAAAGTTAAGGTAAATCGACTTGACGACAATGGAGAACAGGAGGTTTAGGGGAGACCATGATAAACATGAAAATTACTGGTTGGAAGAGGACAAGGGGACAGAGACCAGATGTTCCAGAGAGGGACACAAAAACAATGGGTCACATTGGAAAGTTGAAGACACCATGATCAAAGGATGTTAGGAAGTTTTCTTCAGTAATGGAGTAGACAGAAAGTGGAATAGCCTAGCAAGTGACTAGTGGAGGCAGGAACCATGACATACTTAAAGATGAAGTATGATAAGCTCATAGGAGCATGGGTAGAATAAGAGGACCTATAGCACTCAGTGAAAAGGCGGGACCAGGAGCTGAGCCGCAACCCTGCAACCACAATAGGACATGGAAGGCAGGATTAAAGAAACACTGATAGTACCACATGATGCTTTCTACTTACTCACCAGGTGCCTTCAATCCCAAAACTTACCTACTTTCTGAGATACTCCCCACCTTCAGCAGTCTGAAACCTGAGGAATTATGCTCTCTTCTATAGACCATGCCAGAGTGTGAATTGAATCTTTGCCGTTAAGATGACCGTGGTTGCAAGCCTCACTTCCGGCAGTCCTTGGGGGGCTGGGGGGAAGTATGCCAGATCCTCCTGATTGTTGCCCTATCAGCTTTCCTACATCCTCTTCCATAGCATCAAACGATTAATATGAGACAAAATCCAATTCTTCCTAACAAACCGAGTGACTCAGCAGGAATACAGGACTCTAACTGGCCAGTGCATCAATATGTGAGGCTCTTGCTGCTCAAGCACCGAACAAACCCTAGTGCTGCACTGGCTTAACAAACAGTCAAGCTGGGTGGCCCTACGCTGAAAAGATGCTTGCCAATATGCTCAGGGCTGTAACAGCAGAGAGTGGACGTTGCCGTTTTTCCTACTGTGGGACGCAACTTCTTCTTCCGGGACTTCCTCCAAACAATTTCCTCATATTGGCAATAGGAAGCGCCTCGACCCTAAGATCCTCCGTGTTGCTGTGGCCTCTGCGCTTTGTGCTGCCCCCCAATTCACACGAATATACGTGTATTTTCCGGCGATGCACAGCCGACCAACATGGTCTACAAAACATGGTCTTAACTGGTCCAAAAACCAAGGGCTGGCATGCAAGACACAATGATTTCAACGACATCGTACAGCTGGACTCCCAACTGAGAGGAAGCCCTGATCACTAGCAGCCAACAATACCCACAACCCAGCAAACCACCACGATGGGATCACCATCTATCCTTGGAAAAAAATCGCATGCTCTTAGCATGGGACTATAACCTGTGTGTCCACACTGCGGACACCTATATCCATTACAGTGTCGGGCGACAGGGAGGAGCTGCTTACTACAGAGGGAGTACAAGATCGGCAAGTACAGGGACATAAGCCAACAATATCAATTTGTCCCAGTGGGATCAGAGACCTTGTGATCATGGGGAAAACATGCCTCACATTTCCTTAAATAACTGGGTTCCAGACTCATCGACACCACGAGGGACCCAAGGGCAGCCACTTTCATGTTCCAGCGCCTCAGCGTGGCCATCCAGAGGGAAATGCATGCTGCATACTGGCTCGCGTCCAGCTTCGGAGGAGTTGAAAGAGATTCATAACCATTGATGTATTGTACCAATGTATTTATGTTTGTGTTTTCTGTCAATGTATTCCGTCTATCAATAAAGTTTACATTTAGCTTAAAAATATAGGAGCGGTAGGAGAAGAAAATATTCAAAACAGCTACGGGAGAACCTTGAGTTTCCCTGAGGTACGTTTATTGTCTTCTCTGAGGATGAGGGGCCCCAGTCCTGTTCTAGAGGTGGTACCTCCATATGTATAAAATATAATATATATATATATATATATATATATATATAAAATAATATATATATATATATATATATATATATATATATATATATATATATATATATATATATATATATATATATATATATATATATATATAT
>NW_026506157.1:0-15238 GCF_026875155.1 Cherax quadricarinatus
GGTGGTTACCAGGTACATGTGTACTGTACTTCTTGAGATAAATAGCAAGTGCTTATCATGCTTGTCAATGTTTGAGTAGAGGTGAGCCAGGGCTTGAAGCAGTGTCATATTGTTGGTGTTGCGAGCCAGGGTCTCAAGCACAGCATTGATAACAAAAGACACATTGTAAAGATGACCTGGCCAATCTTGAACCACTTGTAAAAATCCCTGAAGAATGTTTTTATTACTGTAAAGATATATAAAATGGCACTAAAGGATAAAATGAAAGTGGTGACAACGATGAGAATATGGTCACCCAACAGCTTTGATAAAGATATTAAAAAATCCATTGTAAACACTCACTCCAATTGTAACAGACTTTATCACTAACATAAAACTAATTACCATCTGCATAACTAAAGGCATTCAAATGACAAAATGATGTTTTAAAATACAAAAATGAAGAAATATTTGATGAAATTTTATATACATTGAAAAGACTACTGAACAACTGAAATAACTAAAGGTATATTGATTTAGAATTTCTAACAGGGCTTCAGATAATGTGTGAGAAGAAGATTCCTTCAAGAAATGTACTATGCATGAATAATGACATTATAAGGGTACACATGATAAATAAACACGAAGATTTTATGTATACAATAACATACATGTGCTCCTCGACTTAAAATGGGGTTATGTTCTGACAAAACCATCATAAGTCAAAAATTAATATTTTTTTTTTTTTAAACAAGTCACTATCTCCCACCGAGGCAGGGTGAATGAATATATGCTAAATAAATAAGCAAATAAATAACTATTATCGCTGAATCAGTGAATAAACAAATAATTACTGAAACAAATTAAATACCAGTACTGAAAAGTAAAAAAAAGCCAACAAATTATAGACTTGCCACCTTCACTCTGGATAATTATCTCAGGTTTCATCTCTAAAGTAATTGCTTTTGCACCATCATAAAGTTGAAATATTGTAAATCGATCCATCATAAGTTGAGTAGTATCTGTATTGGAATTTCAGTATGAAAGAAAATGGAATAACACTAATAGTTAAGTACATGTTACCTGATGATCTGTCTGCAGGAGGTCCAGCAAGACCATTTGATATACAGCTGGGTCCAGATTGACTCCATGACCGAGTGGCAGATTGTGGACTTAGCACGCGAAGTTTGACGCACACGATTGAACCTCACCACGGCTTCCTCCCACAGCCCCCTTGTCAGAACCTATCCTCAGGAAACAAAGTGAGAAGCATTTTACAAATTTTTGTATACACAGTGCTTTACAATCTGATTAACCCTTCAGGCCGGAAATTTAAAAAAAAAAATCATTTTTTTTCTTATGAAATGATAGAGAATCTTTTCCCAATCATAATGACACCAAAAGTATGAAATTTGATGAAAAACTTATGGAATTATGTTCTCGCAAAGTTAGCGGTCTCAACGATGTTTACGCATCAGCGATTTCGCCCACTTTGAGCCCTATTTTCAGCCAATTCCAATGTACCAGTCGACAAAAATCATAACTATTTCGCTAGAACTCCATTTTTTCTATCAAAAGAGTACAAGAAACCACCCATTTACCAATTTCAACTATCCAATAAAGTGGTCTGAAATTGGCAATTTTGCCAATTTCACATAAATTTCAAAAGATGCCAATTTCCAAATAGGGTCCAGAATAAACAAGACAGACATTCCTGGCACTACAATAACATTTCCTCTGTTCATTAGTCATGTCCCCATGCCCCTGTTACATTTCTTTTGCTTTTCACTTTGAATTTTTATTCTCACAAACAATAAAAGATTTACTGTTATGCAGACTACTGCATTAGTGTAGAAATGGTATAAATAATATCAGCACACTTGTGAAAGAATATTAGACTCACCAGTTGATATGTATTGGATGCATGGCTTAATTTATTTACTTTTGAACTTTGGCAAAAATCAAACATTTCTGCTACTTTGAGCTCAATTTCAAGTACTTTTCTTTGTGAAACCAATAAAAGTCATCTCAATTTCCGTAATATGTCTTTAATTCTATAAAATGAGACCAGGAAAACTAGAATACAACCATAAATAGCATACAAAAACAAACTGCAAAGTCGCTGTTTTAAACCAAAACCACGGTCATTATGCACTGTGTGCTGCAGGATTTTTTTTATACTGCACACACTGGCCACACAGACCCATTCTTTCATACGTAGGCCCACCAGCTTTCTCTCCTCGCTACATTTGAAGGTGCTAGAATTTATGCGTACTAGTAAGGCACCAACCCTGGTGTGCAAGCCGTCCTAGTATGCACCAACCCTGAAAGGTTAACTAATGAATAAGATACATGGGCAATATGTACAGTGGAACCTTGATTATGAGTGCCCCAACATAGAGTTTTTCGAGTTATGAGGCATCACTTAGTCGATTTTTTGCTCTGAGTTACGAGCCAAAATCCAAGTTATGAGCAAGCTTCAGAATGCCGCCACTAGCTGGTGCAGCAAATGCCACCACAACATCCGCCAGCAGTGCATGTGTTTACCTCACCATGGAAGCATTTCCCTTGTGCTGTGCTTGCGTTTTGTGAAAGTAAGTGCAAAGGACAGTGCTGAGAAGAAAAAGAGGATGATGTCCATTGAATTAAAGAATGAAATCATAGATAAACATGAGCGAGGTGTGCTGGTTGTGGACTTGGGCAAGCGGTACCAGCGTAGTACTTCTACCACATGTACGATACTAAAGCAGGAGTAGTCGATACAGGCTATAGTGCCAGCCAAGGGCATTACAATAATTTCTAAGCTGTGGACCTCTATCCATGAAAAGATGGAGAAGCTGCTGTTAATGACATTTGCCTAACTCATTTTCAAAACATTCTGAAATGGAGGATAAAATAAACTTCTTTGGACAGGCTTTTATTGAAACTCCCTGCAGATGAAAGTGAGGAAGGCATGGAGAAAAAGGCAAAAATCAGGGAAAAGTGCAGTGAAAAAATATAAAAAATAACAAATTGTAGCAATTAAGTTCAGTGATAAAATGTAGCATTAAGAGTGTAGCAATTAAGTTCAACGATAGTGTAGCATGAAAAGTGTAGCAATTAAGTTCAGCGATAAAGTGTAGCATTAAGAGTGTAGAAAGTAGTTTATCTTTTCCACCCTCTCCCTCCCACCCTTTTGGCCACCCTCTGTTCCCAAAGGAAAATAGGTAAAATTTCCCCCCCATAAAACCCATTTTATTTCTTTATTTACTCATTAATTTTTAATTTTTTTTTTATAAAATATTTTTTTAAATTTATAAAAAAATTGTTTTAGTTTTTCCCCCCTTATGAAACTAGTAAACTGCACTTAGCCTCACAAACACACCATTTTCAAAAGGGGGAAGAATGGGAAGTTTGGGGTTTCAAAAGTGGGAGTTCCTGCCACCACTCATTACAAAATTTACATTTTTTTATTCATTCAAAGAGAATATGCCCTTTTTTTCTATGTTTTTTAATATTGTTTTTTTAAAGAAAAATTTTAAAGACCCTTTGGGATAGATAAATAACCAAGTTAAATTTTAAAAGCGCTATATTTGAAGAATGTATTTTCTCCTCCCTCCTGGGGCGGGAATTTTTCTGCGGGAAAGGGAAATTTAAGGGCTTTTTTCAATTAATTTCGTTTAGAAAAAGTTTTGAAAATACAGAAAAATTGAGTTTAAACAATTTGGGCACAGAACAGATTAAACCCTAAATCAAGGTGGGCACTGTATTTGGGTTTATCTTTACAATGAAATTTTGCTTCACAGTGGGTTTTTCTTCAGCTGAATACAAGTAAATTTTAACCGTGGGCCAGAAAAAATAATTTTGATGTGATAAGTCCCCCAAGCCCGAAGCCCAACCATCCCCAAATTTAGGGGGTCCCCAAAAAAGCTCGTGTGCTAATGCCTCACACAAAGTCGGGGGGTTTCGACCCCCCCCGATATGGGGGGAAAGAACAAATATGAAACTTTTCCCAAAGACACCTGCTGCCCAATTTTTCCCCTTTATCATAAAATAGGTACCTGGAAATTAGCCGACTGGTGGGGCCCACCCCAGGGGAAAAAAATTGCCCCTAATTTGCCTGAAATGCTCTGCAAAAAAGGGGACTTTCTATATAGAAGTTGTATGGAACTGTTTGTCACCGGGGCCGGGTATACTTTGTCCCATGTACTTGGGGAAAATAAAGATTATTTTTTATTCTTTCAAAAAACTGCTGAAACCACTGGGGGCCGGGGTTTTGGCCCAAAAAGAAAAATGATGGTTTTTTTTTTAAAATTTTAGTAATGAAATACGGGAAAAGGGGGTTACTACCCCTTGCCCCCCCAGCTTTTTTAGTTCCTCTTATACACGCGTGGCTTATGGAGGAAAAATTTCCTGTTTCATTTCCCCCCCATGGAGATATGAGGAAAAAAACAAGAACAAGAACTGGGAAGGAAATAGAAGAAAACACAGGGGGGAAATGTGTTATAATAGTTTGTCTAAATGGCAGTTTGACCTAATGTAAGTAAAAAACCCAAAAAGGGCAAAAAAATCTTGCATGTTTAAATGAGACAGAAAAAAGCCCCAGCAACCCCTACCATCATTAAAACAAATATTTTTGTTTCCGTTTTACACTCACTAGCGGGACAGTATACCCCCCGGGGGGCTGTTTGTCCCCCCCAACCTACTACCTAGGTATTATTATTATTATTACCTTAAAGGGCGGGGGGGCCCTGACCACCTCAAATTACTTTTTCTACCATGTTTTCCATTATTGAAATTAGCCTGAAAAAAGCCGGGTTTAAACAAAAAAAAAGGTTTCAGCAAATCAAGATACCCTCCAATCTACATGCATCACATTCATCAGTTTACAGCATTGTTGTCATAAATTAAAAAAGAAAATCCTGCATTAAAATTTTAAATATTAAAAAATTAAAAAAAGCCCAAAAAACACTTAAAGAGGGATTCAATATTACCATGGTCCCCCTAATTTTTTTTTTTTTTGTTAAATTACATAGTACAGGGGAAACCCCCCCCCCATAACGGGGCCCATAAACATAGCGATTTTTTCCGCATACCGATTATTTTTAAATCGCAAAATTTTTGCCGCGCATACCGTTTAAAAAACCCGCTTTACCAAATTTGGGTCCGAGACCTTTTTTCCAAATGTGCCCTCAAGGGCCGGCCCGGGCCCCCATTGTTTCCCCACCCAGCCCCCGGGTGGTAAACCCAAAGCAAACAGGGGTTTTGGGGGTATTATTTTACAGTGTTTTCGGGGGGTTGTTTTGGGAAAAAAAAGTAACCATGGGCCCCAAAAAGCTTCTAGTCCAACCCTGGGGGTAAAAAGGGAGAATTAGTAGGGAAAATTTAAGAAAATTTTGAAGGGTTTGGGGGCTAACCCTGAGAACCTATGCCAGTTGTGGAATCCTTTGGCCTCCCCTTTAAAAGATTAAGGAAAGGGTTGCACAGGGGGTTTGAACGAAAACCCCTTTTAAATAGATAAAAAACACCCGGGACACAGCTGTTAAAAGCCGTGCTGGTGACTTTTCAATGAAAAAAGTTAGGGCCCCCCTTTTTTTAAAAGTCTAAAGGAACGGGAGGTACAGAGCCCCTAGGGACAGATTTGTTGTGCACGAGGCCCAGTGACTCTCAAGCGGGCCCCCTAGGGGCATTAAAAAAAAAGGGGAAGAAACCCCCAAAAAGGACTTCTCCCCTCAAGCCCCAAGGGAAAGGGGGATTCCCCTTTCCCAAACAGTAAAAGAAAATGTTTCCCCCCCTCCTCCCATCCCATCAACCCAACCCAGATCTTCAATAAAATAAGTGTCTTTTAATTGTGCATCCCTTTTTTTCATTTTGTTTTAAATTAAAATTAACATTTCATGTGGAAAAAAAAAAATTTTTTTCATACTTTTGGGCTTTTGGGCCCCGGATTAATTTTTTTTCCCTTATTTTTTTATGGGGGAAAAATTTATTTTGCATAAAGATTATTTCGCCCAACGATAGCCCTCTTGCACGGATTAAAAAAAGTTAAAAAACCCGGGGGCCACTGTAACTTCTGTGAATGGATAAAAGTTTGGCATCATAAAAATTTTAATAAATTGTGTTTTAGGTCCAAAAAACCCTCCCCTGAAAAGCAACCCCTCCCAAAAACTGGGAAAAATGGTAATAACTCCGAAAAATACTTTTTTTCCTGGGGAAATCATCTGTTTACTTTTTCTTTTACACCTGTGCTCTCTACTGGGCTTAATCACTTTTCGTGGGGGCAGGGCTCATTCCCCATTCCCAAATTCCTGGGTTTTTTTCAGCTAAAACCCCCGGGAAAAAATATGGAGGACACCACTTGTTTACTTTGGGTTCTGACTTTTTTTCCCAATCTGAAAGACATAAAAAACATAATTTCCCCGTAATGCACTTGACATTAAAACAAAAAAAAAAGTGCCAGTGTGGGTTGGGTGAAACGAAAAGGGGAATTTAAGGGGAAAAGCATGTTTTTTGGGAAAGCAATCTTTTAAAAAAGTGTGGTTTTGATGAACTCTACTATCCTGTTTTCCCAAAACTTTTGTACATCTTTCTTTGTAAAAGGGTAAATTTTACCAAAAATTTTTTACTAGTTTTTCCCCCCCAAAAAACCTTTTCCCCATCTCATTAGTTAGTTTGGGTTAAGTGGGTTGTAAACAATGCCTTATGGTTTCTTCCCAAATTTTTAACCCCCTCAATAATATGGGGGAGTACAAAGACAAAATGCAGATGAGTCTTTTTTCAAAATACCAAATGCTGACGGAAAAACCCTCCCTTTGGGTTTTTTTTGAGGGGAACAAATTTGAAAGAAATTTACGTAAATCAACCAGAATTTTATAAACTAATGAAAAGGGGTTTTAAAATTTTGTGAGGTACAGGAGGGCCCCCCTTTACACGCTTTGCTTTATGGCAAAATTTTTCTAAGGGAAAACGAAATTCTGCATACAATAAATATATTCACTACTCTCCCATAACCTAAATGAAAAAAATTTTAAGTAAGTAAAATTTGTGCTATATATGCATTTTTTTTTAAACCTAGCCTAATTTCTCAATTTAAAATAAGAATTGTGTAAACATGTTTTCAGGCTTTATATGCATTTGAAAGTGAAAAAAAAAAGGGTTTTTCAACTTTAAAGAAATTTTTTACTTTGCAGCAGTTTTCCCGAAAACCCAACCTGCTGTAAAGCAGGGCCTTCCCGTACTGTACTAAATGATCATTCAACTTTACCCCATCAAAATTTTTTATGGAAAGGAAAAGTTTTTTTTATAAAAAAAGGGGGTTTCCTTTTAAAACTTACTCAAATGCCCATGGGGGAATTTTCCCAAAATTCTTGCAAAAATACCAGGGGGTTTTTTTTTCAAAAATTCTTCCTAAATAACCATGAGTTCCTTTTAAAATTTTTTTAAATGAAGATTCCCAGGGTTCCTCAAGACTCACACTGAAAATTAAAAACCTCCCCACATTCTGTGAGTCCCCGACACCCGGGCTTTCACCCGGGGTGGCAAACCAGTTAGCACATTTCTCACCAAAAGACTCCTCTACTCTTCCCTTTAACATTGGTTTTCCTACATATGTATGGTGATCAGAAGCGGCCTTTCAAATTTTAAAAAAAAAGGAGCAGTCAATTTTTTTAATGCCCTGGATCATTCTTTAAAGGTCAATATTTCTGCTGATACATTATATAAATAATGAGACATTCTAATGCATATCTATTACTAAAAGATGCCCCTGTTGCTGAAGAGCAACAATATGCTAGCAATCACAGCATCAACAATGGTACACCAGCAACAATATCATCAGCAGGAGAAGGAAATTAAATATCTTCTGGCATATAAGCCATTCCAAGACGATGTTTCCAAGCAGTTGCAACATAACAGTAAACAACTGCAAAGTGTAACTCAAAGGGCCTACCCTTGACCCTGAGCTTGAGAATATATGGTAAGAGGATGATTTTCAAAGACTATTTTATGGGGAAAAAAAATTGTACCTTATATGCTGGAAATACAGCAGCAGTTGCAGTGGTATTATCAGCAGCATTAGCAGCAATGATGTACAGGTGGCATCAACAACAAAGATGACATCCATGAGCAACAAGGGTACTAAATGAAATAAGTATAATTTTATCATCAATTTGTTTGACAAAGACACACAAGCAGTGAGAACAATTTATTTAAATAATGTTTCACTTGGAGAAGAGATTTTTCATGTCTAAATGATATTGGTAGTGGTTTTTAAAAACTGTTGGCAGTGGAAAGGCAAAGTTTTTCCCGTCACAGTCTTAACCAAGTCACAGCTAAACTGCAGAAAAAATTTTGACGAAAGGGGGTATGCCTACTATTTAGGCCAATTTTAGAGGGAGGGTTAGAACATTTAGAGATGATGGGGAAAAACAGGATGCTAAGAGAGTAAAAAATTGGGGGTTTGGGGGAAAGGTTGGGGGTCTCCTAGGAAAGGATGGAGGGAGGGGGGTTTAAAGAAGGTTTTTTAAAGCTTGTGTATTTAGTGGAGAAAGAAAGATAAGTTTTTTTTATGATTTGACAGCTATTAAGTATCAGTAAGGGAAACATTTTAAGTGACGAGGGAAAATTAGTTAGCTGGCTTCATCCTGGAAGTGGGAAGAGTAGTGCCTGCATTAAAGGAGGGGGGGGATGTTGCAGCGGAGGGGATCGAATGTGAGTCAGTGCCCTTCAGCAAGGATTGAATGAAAGACAGTAAAGTGTTTTTTTTTTGCTGGGTCACCTGCCCTTGGTGGGAGAGGGCCCAGTATTAAAATATGAGAAAACCCACTAATGAATCTCACTTTAGTCTAGTACAGAACCCAAAACATAAAGGGGTTTTAATGTTAGAATATTCTATCCTTCTACTATAACTCTCTCCTTGACTAGGACCTAATATGCATCAAAAATATGAATCATGAAAACTGAAAGTAATTGTGGGTAAATTTTAATTGAATTTTTTTTTAATCACTGGCTGTCTCCCACGGGAGTGTGATCTAAAAAGAAAAAATAAAGTTTTACTTTTTATATTTGTAATTTAACAGGAAAAGGGGGGTACTAGCCCCTTGCCCCAGCACTTTAACCCCCTCTTAGGCACACATGATTAAAAAGGGAAAAATCTTTTTACTTCCCATGGTTTTTTTTTGAAAATTATATTTAAAAGTAAAGCCAAACCGTGGTAAAAATCAACGGGTAAAGAATAAAAAACTTAATATAAAACATTCATTTTCCAAAATTGTATAAGAAAATTTTGTAAATTACAGGAGCAAATAAGCCAATTTTACCCAACACAATGTATTTCCCCTCACCATAATGTGTGCAGAGTTTGGCTGCAACCTGAAACTGCCATGAGCTTAAATGGTCTAAATACACTCGACCACACTAGAGTGTTACGCTTACATCTCTGTGTTTTCACCACCTGGGTAAAAAAAATTTTAAAGCATAGATTTGGTACAAAAAATTGTTTTCCCCCTCAAGACATAGCCCATTTTCAAAAAAGTGGGCCCAAAATTTAATGATTAAACAAGATTAAACATTCAACAGCACTTTGTGAGGATTTTAGACGGGACTGAGTGGGGGTTAAAGGGTTTTTTTTGGGGATTTTGTGAGCATTGGGTTTTGAGAAAGGGTAAGTTTGTAAAGGGATTCAAAAAAAAAACCAGACCGACTTGAGTCCTGGAGGGGGGAAGTACAGTGCTGCATTTGGGGGGTGGCATATTTTGGAGGTATCACTAAACTGTAGTATCAGCACACCTCGGCAATATATGATTGGGAAAATGAGGGTGAAAGGTTTCTTTTTCGTCACCCTACCTTGGGGGACAGGCCAGTGTGTTAAAAAAAAAAAAAAAAAAAAAAAAAAATTGACCATTTAGAATTGAATACAGGGGGGTTAAAGAACCATTGTTTTTTCAGCTACATTGCTTTAGGGGAAAATTTCTTAAAACTCTCGGGGAAATGTGGTTTTTTTTCTTTGGGTCACCCCTTTTGGGGCCCAGCAAAAAAAATATAGACACCCTCGCCAAAAAAAACCCCAAAAACCAAAAGCAACTACAACCAAACCTTTTGCAAATTTTATAAAAAACCACAAAAGGTGAAAGAAAAAAAAATTTTTAAACACCGACCATTCCCACAAGGAGGTACCCAAAAAAAAAAGTAACACTTTCACCCACTCCCTCATGTCTTGCCAGAAGCAGATACAAAGTTCAAAAAACTGCAAACATACCCCACCCCTCTTCGAGCGCAGGCACGTACTTTCACCTCCAGGACTAAGTCCACAAAACCCGGGTTCCTGAATCCCCTTTTATAAGTTACTTTGCCAACTCCAAAGCACGTCAAGCCAAAAAAAACCTTTTTCTCCACTTGCTCCTTCTAACAGCTCACAAGCTTTTTGGAGGTCTAAGCCCTTTGCACACAAAACCTCTTTTACCCTCCCTCCCCGCCTTTCTTTTTATGCCCCCACCCTGCCTTCCCTTTCCCCTACAGATTTAATGCCCCCCAAAACATCCTATTTTTTTATCCTCTTGAATGTCCGAAACCACCTCAAATACCCCCCCTTCAGCCTCTGGGAAATACTTTTTGAACCCCCCAAAACCTTTAAACTCCAAGCTACAAATCTCTCATAATGTTTGCCACACATTGCCCCAAGACGAATTCCCCCCCCGCCTTTTTTGTTACAACATTTACCCCCTTGCTTTTAAACCCTTTTAAAAAAAAGTTGGACCACTATACTTTTGTACATCTTCTCTTTTTTCCCTGGTAACATTCTTGTCTCCCAGAGTCCTCAGTGCCCACCCCCCTTTTTTCCCTTTTTAAAATTTATGGATCACCCAACTTTTAAAGACCATTTTGTGAAAGTCCCCTCCCAAATATCTGAACACATTCACTTCCTCCATATCCCTCCCCCCAATCTGAAAAATATCACCTAATTGTATCACCTAGTTTGGTTGCAGAGGTCGGGCTCAGCTCCCGGCCCCCCTCTTCATGACCCCTACTGGGTCCCCCCTCTCCCCCGCTCCATAGCTTTTTTCAAAAACCCCCCCTTAAAATATGATTGTTCCGCCTCCACTACATGCTTGCCGACTATTCCCCCTTTTTCCCAACACTTGTGGCGAAAAAATTTTCCCAATGAAAATCCAGATGTTTTTTAAGGAGGATCACTTTTTGTTGCAAATTAAAAATGAAAAATCTGTTGAAATTTTTTTACCCCACATGGCATCATTTCCTCAATCTGCATTTGTCACTGAAATTGGGCAACTTATTCCAGCATATGAAAGGAGTATTGCATTTTCTTGCTGACTTTACACATGAGCCCCAGCACTCCAAGCTCTGAGTCACTTTATTGCTAAAGGTTAAATTTCTACAACACCCATAATGTAAAAATCATTTTGTGTTAAATTATAATCAGTTTTAGTTTTATCAGTGAGTCGCTTTGGGGGTTTAAAAAATCCTTTACATTAAGATTCGAATCCTTCAAAAGACAAAATTATCAGGAGTCCCGGGTCTTGATGCAAGGTTCTTTCCCCACAGGGAAAAAAAAAACTTCAGAAATAAAAAGCTTAATCCAAAAACCAGGGCTTCAGCACCATGTTGAATGGATTGCCCCCATTAACAAGCAAAATGGTTTTGCTTTGTTTCAAAGCACAGGGGTTCTTGGGGCAATAAAAAGCCCTGGGTTACCCGTTGCATTTGCACACAACAGCAAGCGCAAGGTCTTCACTGCCTTTAATCCTGGTAAATTTTCTTGTTGATGCACGTTCTAGAAAGCTCCTAACAGTACAATCCTGTTATGCAAAATTAAACACTTTCCAAGTGCATAATCACCCTCCAAAATAATTTTTCCCCCAACCAAGCAGGAAAATTCCCTCAGTCGGGGGGTTACAGGGCCCTCACCCAAACAACTTTACGTTATAAAAGCTTTCGCACCTCTAAAATTAGACATCCCTGATAAAGGTACATTGTTTTTTACTTTCCCTTCCCACCACATGTTGATGATAGTAAATGAGCTTCCCCTAGATGAGGGAAAAAGGGCACATGTGCATTTAATGTGACATTTCATTTTAGCAATGTTTAGCTCACCCGGGGGCTTTGCAAGCTGTCATGGCTTGACAATAAAAAATTCATTATTTTTCACATGTTTCTTTAACCTAAAATATTGTTGGTAATTCTAACCCAAAGTTATTACAATTCCCCGTGGTACAAGGCAATTTTGTGGCCCCTTTTTTCTGTTTTCTGCTGAATCATTCAGTTTGAAACGTTGTTGACAAAAAAGGGAAACAGACATTAAGCTTAAAAAATGCTGAATGAGTGACATAGCACATTTCCACTCTAGGCTTTTTTTAAATGAATTTTCATTAGCTTAAGATAAAACTTGAGGAATTAATCATGCCCTCAATAGTTTACTTTTTTAAAAGAAGTTAACAGTTTACTAAATTTCCATTTTTGCATTTTTTTAAAACCCCCCTGAAAACGTTTTTTGGGGCTGAAGGACTTTTTTTTTTTTTTTCTTCAGGGCCCCCATTTAACCTCATTTATTCATTGTAAAATGAATTATTTTCCTCGGTGCACTTTAAAAATTAGTAACCGGGTTTTTCGTTTGTTATATATGTGCAGTTTGACAGGAAAAATCATCACAAACTAGTAAATTTCTTTTTAATCATCAGTAAAATCCAATGGTGTAAGTAGCCCAAATTTCTTTTACTTTTATTTATATTTATGGGTTTGGAATGGTGTCATTCAAAAAGGTTTACCATGTTTTAGTAAAGAGCTTGAAATCACACCAAAAAAAATCTTGGGTTCAATTTCAAGGCTAGGGAAAAAATTAGAGTAAACAGGTCATAAGTATTCGACATTAGCAATCTCCCCGCGATTGTATCATGGAAGTGGTAGCATACCTTAGTGGGCCGGTTTTGAATGAGTTTAAGTAGGATAACACTCTCAGCCTTTAACTCAATATGTAAAAAATGAGGAATGTGTAGTAAGTTATGAAATGCTGTAAAGGTTTTTATGAGGATATGAGGGCCGGTTAGGGTGTGGGGAGGAGAGAGGGAGATTTCCCAGTAAAAGTAGGTCTTTGACAGGGTTGTATGTCACCATGTTGTTTAAAATTTAAGATGGGGTTGTAAAAGAAGTAAATGCTAGGGGTTTTGGGGGAGAGGGGGGGGATTAAAATTGGGGAATCAAATACAAAATGGGAGATGACACAGTTTTTTTGCTGATGATACGTGCTTTTGGGGGTTTTCTAAAGAAAAGTTTGCAAAGGTTAGTGGACAAGTTTGGGGGTGTGTAAAAGTAGAAATTAAATAAGGTGATGGGTATCAAACGATTAGTAAAGAAAAATGAATCACAGGGGAGAGAGGGGTAGGAAAAGTAATTTTTCCAGATACTATTTGGAGTTGTCATCAGAGGGGGTTTATGAAGGAAAGAGGTTAACCAAGAACTGATGAACAAAAAAGGTGGGTTTGGGCACTGAGGTCTGGGAGACACAAAATACATTATCCCCGGGGCAAAAAAGGGAATGAGAGAGTAAGTGAACCAACATCTTACAGGTGTGAAGCATGGGTTGTAAAAAGGGAGCGAGGGAGGTGGCTGGGGCAGTGGGGTGTCCGTCTAAGGGCAATGTGGATGTAAAAATTTTTGGAGAGAATTTTGTAAGTGGGAAAAAGGGGAGGGTGGATTACAAAAGCATTAGTAGAGGGGTGAAGAGGGGCTGCTGAGGGGGGTTTTGGGCATTAGAGAGAAGGGAAAAAAGTGAATGATTTTGGGGGAGAGTAAAATATGTATTCAATTCAATTCAATTCAATTCAAAAAATTTAATTAAAATAAGGAAAGAAGGGATTGGGTCGTCCCCGAAAAGGTTGGAGGGAGAGGGTAAAGGGGGTTTTTTTTGGGTGAGGGGCTTGATTCCCAAGCGTGTATGAGCATGTTGATAAGAGTGAATGAAGTAATTTTTTTGCGACCTGACACTTTTTAATGTGAGCAGGGTAATATTTTGTGAAGGAATTTAGGGAAAACCTTTTGCCAATTGAGTCCTGGAAATGGGAAAGTACAATGTTGCAATTTTAGGGGGGTTGGAGATTTGGCAGTTGGAGGAATGAAAAGCTGTCGTATCTGAGTACCTCGGGAAAGACAGTGTTTTTGCATGATGGTAAAGTTTGAATGAGGGAAACAATTTTTTTTTCCCGTTTTGAGTTTTTCTTTTTTTTGGGTCGTCCTGTCTCTGGGAAATGGCCACTTTTTAAAAAAAAGAAGTCGGGGCTTCACTTAAATGTTTTAAAAAACCTGGGAAAAATCATAACTTTAAAATAATTAGAACATCCAAAATTTTGCATTTTTTTAGAATTAGACGTGTATTGACAAAATTTTATTAATTACAAGGTTTTTGGGGAAAGCATTTATAATACACACTTTACCTTAGACTTCCATATTTGCTGCCCCCCGAACCACTCAATACGATCCAGCACTCAGGTTGGCAACAACAACCCGAGGCACCAATATAAAATTGCCGATCCCCCACCAAACATTCGTGAAGGAAAAACAGTCAAATTACCCAGTATCCACCTTGAAGGGAAAAGTTGGTGGGAAAATTTCCAAAAATTGCCCGTACCAAAGGGAACCCTTTATGTAGGAAACATCTTTATCAAAGAGGGAAGGCATGGGTTTGGGGAGGTGAAGCAGGATCTGGCAAGTGCGGAGGGGTTGGCGGGGGGAGTGTCCAGGGAGGTGGGGCAGGGAAAAGTCCTGGATCACCCGGAGGTTATTCCCGGGAAAACAACACCCCCCAGCCCCCGGCCATGCCAGGGGTCCCGGTGGATCAGGGCCCATAAAAAGGCTGTTTTCTGCGGTCGCACCAGTCCAAATACAAACCCCAACCCCTGATTGGCACTGACTTTAGGTACTGTCCCGCTCCTCTTGAAGGCACCAGGGGTTTATTGATAATTTCCCCTTATGCTTGGTGGGAGGCATAGGGGGTTACCAATAAACCCCTGGGTGCCCTGGAGAAGGGTATGGGAGGTGGAGTAGGTATGAAGGCAGAGCAGGGAAGTGCAAATGTTTAAAAAGGGAGGTTGGGATAAGTTTTTTGAACAGAGGAAGGTGCTTCAAGCTAGAATACAAAGGTTTATTTTAGATTGTTTTAAATCAGAATTTGTTGAGTCAATCACCTAGCCCCCATCACCCTCCCTTTCCGCCACACCCCAACTGCACACTCACCCCCCCAGTCACCTACTCCACCCCCCCACACTGGGCCCTG
>NW_026506158.1:0-59375 GCF_026875155.1 Cherax quadricarinatus
CATAAACCCGAGACAATTTACCGGAGGCACACAACCAAAAAAACCGCCCGCAGCATACGGGGGCCTGGCAAACCTGAGTATTTGCGTTCCGTTTCCTTTATAAAGGGAAACGTTCAAGAAACTGTACATTGGGGTATGTTAGGCCCCTACTGGAAATATGCAGCACCAGTCTGGAACCCACCCCTGGTTTTAAAAACACGTTTTAAGAAGTTGGGGAAAGTACAAAGGTTTTCAACAAGGCTTTGCCCAGAAACTCAAGGGGAAAGTGTTCTTCGGAAAAAGGTTTTTAAAGGGGAAATTTGGACGACCGGAAAATTTTGGGGACCGTTGGGTTTAGGGGGACAGATAACGACATACAAGTACTTTCGGGGAATAGGGCCCCAAGGGGGACGAGATAGGGATTTTTCCGGGGAGGGGAAAAAGGGCAAGGGGGGCACAACTGGAAGTGAAAACTCAGACGAGTACAGGGACGTTAGGGAAGGGATTTTTTTCAGTTATGAGTTTTTCAGCAAGGGAATAGCCTAAACAAATGTGTAGTGGAGGGCAGGAACCATACATAGCTTTTAAAAAGAGATAAGGACCAAAACTCAGGGGGGAAGCAGAGAGAGGGGAGGTCCAAATAGCGATTTAGTGAAGAGGCGGGGCCAGGAGCTGGGTTTTCGACCCCTGCAACCCACAATTAGGTGGTACAATTAGGTGGAAATACACACACACGGGGGGGAATTTTTTTAAATCCGGGGTTTTTTCTTTTAGTTTCTTCGGTATTGATAAGTAACATACTTGTCTAACTGTCAGGTTTTCCTTTTTTAACGAAACATTTCCCCCTACAAAATGTCAAATTGATGCTGCCTCCCCTTTATTTTCAATGAAGGAAAAATCCCAGCACTGTCCTTTTTTTGCAATCCCCCTCTGTTTAACCCGAAGAAATCTACCCGCACTGTCTTTTGGAAAATCCCCCTTTTGTATTACACTGAAGAAGTCTACCAGCACTGTTTCTTGAATTATCCTCCCCGTATTTTCATGAAGAAGTCTTCCAGGGACTGTCTTCTTTTCACCCTCCTCCTCTGTATTTTCCCCTGAAGAAGTCTACCGCACTGTTTTTTCTTGCACATCCCCTCTGTATTAAACTGAAAAAAAAATCTTTCCAGCATGTCTTCTTTTCACCTCCTCCTCTGTATTTCACTAATAAATCTACCAGCACTGGGCTTTTTTGCACTTCCCCTTTCCTTTTGTATTACACTGAAAAAGTTTTTAAAAGCATTGTCTTCTTGCCCTCCTCCTCCCGTATTAAAAAAGAAAAAAAGTTACCCGACTGTCTTCTTGCACCCTCCCCCTCCCGTTTTTTACCTGAAGAAGTTACCCCGCACTGGTTTTTCTTGCACATCCTCCCCTGTATTTTCATGAAGAAGTCTAAACCCGCACTTTTTTTTTCCCACTCCTCCCCGGTTTTTAACTGAAGAAGTTAAAAGCACTGTTTCTTTTTCACATCCTCCTTGTATTAATGAAGAAATTTTACCAGCATTTTCTTTTTTGACATCCTCCTTGTATTTTCACTTTTTAAAAAGTCACCAGCACTGTTTTTTCTTGCCCCATCTACTGTTTATGTGAGGTAGATTTTATTTCGGAAAAAAAGGGTATTTTTTTTAGTTTCTTGAATTCCATTAAAAATTTTCATTGGGTTAAAAATTATCCAGCTGATAAAAAGTTACACGGAAAAGTGGTTTTTCTTTCCCTCCCGTGATCAAAAGGGTTTCTTCGGGCCCAAAGTTTTTTCTTCCGTCCCGTGCAAGGTTACCCCGACAATGTTTATCTTCGTCCCGCTGTTTAAAGGAGTTACTACGACAATGGGTTTTTTCTTCCGTCCAGCGAAACAAGAAAATTTCTACGACAGTGGGTTTTTTTCCCTCCAGTGTCAAGAGTTTAAATACGACCAATGGTTTTTCTTCCGTCCAGCCCGAAACAAGAATTTTCACGACAAGGTTTTTTCTTCCGTCCAGTTTATCAAGAATTTTCTACGACAATTTTTTATCTTCCCTCCAGGGTTGGGTCAAGAGTTAATACGACAATGTTTATTTTTCCGTCCCGCTGAGAAGAGTTAATACGACAAATTTTTTATCTTCCGTCCAGCTGATCAAAAGGGTTTCTACGACAAAAGTTATCTTCCGTTCCCGCTGATCAAGAGTTACTACGACAATGTTCATTTTTCCGTCCAGCGGTTTAAAAAGGGTTTTCTAACCCACCCAAGGTTTTATCTTCCGTCCCAGCTGAAACAAAAAGTTACCTTTCGGCCAAAGTTCATCTTCCGTCCCGCTGATTTAAGAGTTTCATAGTACAATTAATTTTTAGTTCTACTTTTCATTTTTGAAGGGAAATTTTTTGCCTTTTAAACCCGGGCTCCTGCTCTTGTAAAACAATTTGTTTCAATATTTTATTATTTGTACTAGTTCCAAGCAGTGTCTGGCATTTCTGTCCCCTTTTTTGCCCGGCCCACTGTTTTCCACCTGTTAAAATTTTTACACATTTCTCTTTGTCCACCAGTAAAAAATTTTAAGATTTTTTTGAAAATTCCCAATTGTGTAATTTTCCCGTTGTGTAAGGGACGATGGTGTAAGTCCAGGGAGTGTAAGTTCGATGGTTTTAAGTCCGTAGTTTAAGTACGGTGGTCGAAGTCCAATAAAATTGTGGAATCAATGAACTGGGTGTATTTAAAAAATTTTTTTGTATCTGAATAATTTAAAAATTTTAAAAATAATAAATTTAAAAATAATAATAATTTAAATTAATTTCTATTATAATAAAGAAAAAAAATTTTCTTTTTTATTTTTTTTTTTTGCTTGGGTTTTTACCCGAAAAAATTTTTTTTCAGTTCATTACAATTTTTAAACACTTCCCTTGTTAACCCTACCTTGTTAACAATACCTTTTTTAAACATACCATTGTCAAAAACTACCATTTTTTAACACTTTTCATTAAAATTTTCCATTGTTAACCCCCTTTTCATTGTTTTAAAACTTTCCATTTTTTAACACTACCATTGTTTTAAAACTACCAATTTTTTTAAAACTTTTTTGTTAACATACCCTTTTTAACATTACCATTTTCAAAAACTTTCCCTTTTTTAACAAATAATTTGTTAACACCCACCCCTTTGTTTAAAAAATACCATTGTTTTAAACATACCTTTTTTTTAACACTTTTCCTTTTTCAACACTACCATTGGTTTAAAACATCATTGTTAACCCCTACCATTGTTAACATACCTTGGGTTAAAAACTACCATTTTTTAAAAATACCATTTTTTAACCACTTCCATTGTTTAAAACTCCATTTTTCAACCTTTTCAATTTTTTAAACTACCATTGTAACAAATACCCTTGTTTAAAAAACTACCATTGTTAACCAAATATCTTGTTTAAAACTACCAAATTTTCAAAAACTACCTTTTCCAAACAATACCATTGTTAACACTACCATTGCCCAAAAAATCCAAATTTTGGTTTAAAACTCCCTTTTTAACACTACCTTGTTAACCCCTACCCTTGTTAACACTTTCCCATTGTTAAAAACTTTCCCTTGTTTAAAACCTTAAAACCCTTTTTCAACACTACCATTGTTAACCTATCCCTTTTAACCTACCATTGTTAACACTACCATTGTTAAAATCTAAAAAATTTTTTTTAAACTAAACCCTTGTCAAATCCTTTCCCTTTTTTAACCCCTACCATTGTTTAAAAAATTTTTATTGTCAACACTTCATTGTTAACCCCTACCCTTTTTTAAAAACTTAAACCCTTGTTTACCCCCTTCCTTGTTTAACAAACCATTGTTATACACTATTTATTTGGGAAAAACTTTTTATTGGGTTTAAAACTACCTTTTTTAACACTACCATTTTTTAAAAAACTACCATTGTTTTAACCTACCTTTTTAACACTACCATTGGGGTTTAAAAACTACCCCTTGTCAACACTACCCCTTGTTTAAAAACTACCATTGTTAAACCACTTCATTGTTTAAAACTTCCAAATTTTACAACACCCACCTTTTTTTTAAAAACTACCAATTTAAAAAACCCACCATTGTTAAAAACTCCCTTGTTTTAAAATACCATTGTTTAAACACACCATTGTTAAACCCCTACCATTGCCAAAAACTACCTTTGTTAAAAACTACCCTTTTTTTAACCTAAATTTTTTTAAAACTTCCATTGTTAACACTACATTGTTTAACACTACCAATGTTTTTAACATACCATTTCAACATACCATTGTTAACACTACCATTGGTTTAAAAATTCCCCTTGTCCAAAAACTACCTTGTTAACAATACCTTTTTTAACACTTTCATTGTTAAAAAATTTTTTATTGTTAACCCTCCATTTTTAACACTTTCCCTTGTCAAAATACCCTTGTTTAAAACTACCCTTTGGGCACACTTACCTTTTTTTAAAAAATTTACCAATTTCAAACACTTCCATTTCCCCCCATAACCAAATTTCCAACCCTACCATTGGGTTTTCCCCTTACCTTTTCCCAAACCCTAAACCTTGTCAACATACCTTTTTTTAACATTTTTATTGCCAACATAAACCCTTTTTCCCAAACAACCATTGCCAAAAACTACCCTTTTTTAAGACTTCCTTTTCCAAACCTTTCCTTTTCCAAAACCTTTCCATTGCCCAAAAAAAAACCTTTTCCAACACTTACATTTCCCCAAAAATTTCCCTTTCCCAAAAATTTCCTTTCCAACACTACCCCTTTTTCCAAAAACTACCCTTTCCCAAAACTCCAAATTTCAAAACTTCCAAATTTCCCCAAAACTAAAATTGCCAACACTACCATTGCCCAAAACTTCCATTGCCAACACTTTCCCTTGGGAAACTACCCTTTGCCAAACCTTTCCATTGCCAACCTTCCATTGCCCAAAACTTTCCATTGTAAACACTTCCAAATTTCCCCAAAACAAACCTTTTCCCCCACAACCTTTTCCAACACCCCCCATTGCCCCTTAAACCCTTGCCCAACATACCATTGCCATAAATACCCTTTTCCAAAAACTACCCTTTGCCTTAAAAACCATTGCCAAAAACTACCATTGCCAAAACTACCATTTTCCCAAAAAACCTTTCCCCCTTGTCAACCTTTCCATTGCCAAAAACTACCCCTTGCCCCACTTCCATTGACCAACACTACCCCTTGCCCAACCCCTACCCTTGCCCAAAAATACCATTTGCCAAAAAAACCTTTGTCAAAACTTTCCATTGCCAACCTACCATTTTCCAACACATTCCATTGCCCAAAATTTTCCAATTTCCAACCCCTTTCCATTGCCAAAATTATTAAAACGATTTTTGCCCCCCAAAAATTTTTTTATCTAAAATTTTCGACTCTGTGGTGTAGTGGGCCAGAACGGGTTTTGGTTTCGTTTTTCCAGTACGGCCTTTTGGGGCAGTGGCCCGTTTTCGGCTGTTTGGGGCAGTTTGGGCCCCGTACGGCTGTGGTGCGTGGCCAGTTCCCGGGGTGGGCAGTGGCCAAGTACGGGGTGTGGGGCGTGGCCAGTACGGCTGTGGTTTTCGGTGGCCAACCGGCTGTGGTGCAGGGGCCCTGTACCCGGCTGTGGTGCGGTGGCCCCGCCAGGACTGTGGTGGGAGTGGCCCGTACGGGGTTTTGGTTTCGGTGGCCAGCACGGCTTTTGGTGCGTTTGGGCCCGCACGGCTGTGGGGGCGGTGGCCAACCCCCTGTGTTGGGATGTTGTTTGTTGTGATTTTTAAAAAATACAACTGTGTTGTATGTTTTTTTTGTCTGTGATTTGTAAAATCCACATGGGGTTTTTTGGTTTTTTGTGATTTTTTAAATAAAACACTGTGTTTGTAGTTGCCCGTGACTGTAACTACACACCCGTGTTGTATGTTGTTTGGGCTGTGGGTTGTAACTACAGACTGTGTTGTATGTTGGTTTTTCTGTGATTGTAAAATACCCACTGTGTTGTATGTTGTTTGTTTTTTTGTTATTTGTAACTACACACTGTGTTTTTTTGTTGTTTGTCTGTGATTTTTAACCCACACCCCTGGTTGTATGTTGTTTTTTCTGTTTTATTGTAATACCCCCACTGTGTTTTTTGGTTTTTTTGTCTGTGATTGTTTAATACACACTTTTGTTGTATGTTGTCTGTGATTTTTTTCCCACACTGTGTTTTTTTGTTGTTTTGTCTGTGATTTTAACCCCCCACTGTGGTTTTTAGATAAACCCCGTGATTTTTAAAGGGTTTCCCACTTAACTCATGTTTCTGTGTGTAACTATGTGTTTTGTGTGCTTTGTGACTTTTACACCCATGGTTTTTTGTACTGTGGTATACACCCCTTTGGGGGTTTTACTTTGTGGGGTAGTACATCTTTGGGATTTTTTTGTTTTTAAAATTTCCCCAAACATTTGGTACTTGTGCTAGTGAGGTTTTTACCCTGGTTTCTTTTTTCTAGTGGTTGGGACACATGGTACTTGTAACTAGTGAATTGTACACCGTGGTAATTTTTTGCTAAGTCAAGTCTTGTGTTGTGAGTTTTTTCACCCTGGGTTTCTTTTTACTAGTTTAAAAGTACATCATGGTCCCTTTATTAGTAGTTTCCCCCGCGGTACTTGTGCTTGGAGTTTTACAAACCATTCCCGGGACTTTTACTAGTTTAGTTGTTTCAACCCTTTGGGTTTCTTGTGTTTGTGAGTAGCACACCATGGTACTTTTACTTTGTTTAGTTGTACACCGTGATTATTTCCCCGGTTAGAGAGGGTTTTACACCCTTTGGTTTCTTGTTTTAGTGAGTTTTTTACACCATTTGGGCTTTGTGTTGAGAGTTTTAGACCATTTGTACTTGGGCTAGTGAGTTTTTCACCCTTTTGCTTTTGTTAAAAGGGGTTGGGAAATCGTGGTACATGTGTAGTGTTTTGTAAAAATTTTGGTTAAAGTGCTTGTGAGTTTTTAAACCAATTTTGGGATTTTTGCATGTGAGTTGTTTTCATCATTTGGGGTTTTTGGTTTGTGTGTTTTGTAAATTTGTTTTGGGACATGTGCTAGTGAGTTTTCACATCATTTGGGGGCTTGTGCTAGTGGTTGTACATCATGGTACTTGTTTCTAGTGAGTTGTTTCACCATGGTTTTTTTGGGCTAGGGGGGGCTGTACATCATGGTTTTTGTGCTAGTGAGGGGTTTCAAAAATTTTGGGACCCTTTTGCTGTGAGGGTTTTACCCCCCTTTGGTTACTTGTGCTAGTGAGCTGTACTTTTTGGTACTTGTGCTAGTTTAGTTGTAACCCAAAATTTTGGTTTTTGTTTCTAGTGAGTTTACACCTGGGGACTTGTGATAGTTTGGGTTTTACATCATTTTGGGGCTTTGTGTGTTTTGAGTTTTTACATCATGGTTCTTGTGTAGTGGGGTTTTTTTACAACATTTGGTTTTTTGTGCTTTGTGAGTTGCTAACTTGGGACTTTTGTTGTGGGGGTTTTAAAATTCCCTGGTTACTTGTTTCTAGTGGGGTTTTTTACATATTGGTACTTGTGCTAATGAGTTGTACATCATGGGTTTCTTGTGTAGTGAAAAATGTACATCATGGTACTTTTTGTTTCTAGTGAGTTGTAAAATCATTTGGGAATTTTGTTTTTGAGTTGTTTAAAACATTGGGGTTTTTGCTAGTGAGTTGTTTAAATTTTTATTAATTTTAAAATTTAAAAGGGGAAAACACTAAACCCGGGAAGATTATACAGCGCCTGGGGGGGGGGGGTTTTGGAAAAGGATTCAGGGTTAATTCAGGGAAAATGGGCCCCAAAATCCAATTCCCCTTAAAACAAGAGCCCCCCACCAACTTTAAAGGGGCCTTTTCCCTTGGGGGGGGTTTTGTTTAGTTGGGAAAAACATTTGGGGGTTTTGTAGTTGGGTTTTTTAATCATTTGGGACCCTTTTATTTTTGTGTTTTTGAGGTGTTGTGTATGGGTACAAGTTAAAGTGATACATTCCCCCTTTGGATTACAACCCCTTATGTTCATTTTTGGGTTTTAAATTTTTGGGTTATTAAAATTTTCCCTGAAGGGGCCCGTAAAAATTTCTTTGAAATTTTCGTTATTATTTCAGATTCATTTTTTTCTTCTGTTTTTTAAAAAATCCATAAAAATACATCATTTTTAATTTTAAATTTTAATTATACCCCCATATGAGGCTGATTTTTTGCAGATAATTTTTTTTGCATAAAATATTTTTGCTATAATTATTCGGCATAAGATTTTCCTTTTTTTTTTTTAGTCCCAAAATCGTGAATTCGGCTTATTTTTTTTACCCTTTCCCTAAAATAATTGAAACCTGGGCGGGGAAAAGTTTAATTTAAAAAAACTTGGAGCTTTTTGGACGTATATTTTGAGTCAGTCAAAAGTTTTGGGGGGCAAATCAAATTTTAACCCCTCTTCAGGGTTAATTTTCTTTTAAAAAGGGTTTTTAATTTTTATCAGGGCATTTTAAAAAGCTTCTTACAAAAACCAAAAAAAAGGGGAAAAATTTTCAAAAATAGTCGCAATTTGGTTTTTCCAGGTTAAATCCAGCAACAAGGGGTTTAGCATGGGTGACAAAGGGTTTAAACCTGCAAAAAAAGAGTCGCCCTGGTGACCCGGGGTTTAATTTCCGCAACAAAAGTTTAGCATGGTTTACCGGGTTTTTAAGCAAAAAAAGGGCAGCATTGTGACCAGGTTAAAAAGCAACAAAAGTCAGAAAGGTTTACCAGGTTTAATTTCCCGCAACAAAAGTCAGCGGGGGTTTTTTTTTTTTTTCCCTTTTTCCCCCAAGGGAAACCCAAGGGAAATTCAGCAACTTTGTTTTTGGGGGGTTGGGAACCCAAGGGGTTTTACTTTTCCCAGCAACAAGGGGGGTCAGTGGGTCGGTTTTGGGGACTTTTCCTTTTTTTTAATTCCCGCAACAAGAAAGTCGCATGGGGGACCAGGGGTTTAAACCAGCAACATGGGGCGCATGGTTTAACCCCGGGTTTAAACAAGCAACAATTGTCGCATGGTGACCAAAGGGTTTAAATTTTAAGCAACAAAAAGTCGCATGGGGGTGACCAGGGTTTTTTAAACAAGGCAAAAAGAAAATCCCGCCCTGGTTGGGCCGGTTAAAAAACCAGCAACAAAGGGGTCTCTTTGGGGAGGGCCAGGGGTTTTTAAATTTCCCGCAAAAAAGGGTCAAGGGTTTGGGTCCAGGTTAATCCAGCAACAAAAAGTCAGCTTGGTTGGGCCCGGTTTTTCCACAACCCTGGTTTTCGCATGGTGCCAGGTTAAAACCTTAGCCGATATTTTGTCAGCATTTGGGGACCCGGTTAATTTAAATCGGCCAAAGGGTCCCGGCCCTGGTTTTTCCCAAGGGTTTTTTCAAGCAACAAAAAGTCCGGGTTTTGGGCCGGTTTTAATTTTTCCAGGGAACAAGAGGCAGCTTTGGGGACCAGGTTAAAACCAGCATTAAGAGGCAGCATGGTGACCAAGGGGTTTAAACAAGCAACAAGAGTCAGGGATTTGGGGAAGGTTAATTTAAAGCCAAAAAAGGTCAGGGTGGTGGACCAAAGGGGTTTTTTCAGCAACAAGAGTTTAGCATGGTGACCAGGTTTTAAACCAGCAACAAGAGGGCGCATTGGGGGCCAGGGGGGAATTTAAAACAACAAGGAAATCAGAAAGGTGAAAAGGTTTTTAACAAGCAACCCGAAAGTCAGCATGGTGGCCCCGGGTTTTTCAAGCAACAAGAGTCAGCATGGGTGTACCAGGTTTTTAAACCAGAAAAAAGATTCAGCATTGGGGCCGGTTTTTAATTTAAGCAAACCAAAAGTCAGCATGGTTTACCAGGTTTTTTCAAGCAAAAAAGGGGTCAGCCGGTGACCCCGGTTTTAATAAAGCAACAAGAAAGTCAGCATGGGGGGACAAAGGGTTTAAACAAGCAACAAGAGTCAGCCCCAAAGGTGGAAAAAAAGGGTTTAAACAAGGAACAAGAAGTCAAACATGGTGACCAGGGGTTTTAATTTAAAAAAACAAGAAATCAGGCCCTTTGGGGACCGGGGTTTAAAAAGCAACAAGAGGGCGCCTTTGGGGCCAAAGGTTTTTTTCCGCCCCAAGATCAGCCCCCTTGGTTTACCAGGTTTAAACAAGCCTACAAGAGGGCAGCAGGGGGACCAGGTTTTTTTTCATAGCAACAAGAGGGCAGCAGGGGTGACCCGGGTTTTAAAAAAAGCAACAAGAATTTGGGCTTTACCAGGTTTTTAAACAAGCAACAAAAGTCAGCATGGGGGACCAGGTTAAACAAGCAACAAGATTCAGCATGGGTGACCAGGGTTTTTTCAAGCAACAAAAGGGCAGGTTGGTCCAAATTAATTTAAAAAAACAAGGGGGGTCAGCATGGGTAACCAGGTTAATCCCAGCCAAAAATAGAGTCAGCTGGTGACCAGGTTTTTAAACATTGCAACAAGATTTTTCGCTGGTTTACCAGGTTAAAACAAAACAACAAAAGTCAGCTGGGAACCCGGGTTAAATCCCAAGACAAGGTCGCTTTGGGGACCAGGTTAATCAAGCAAAAAAGGTTTAGGTTTGGGAAAACCCGGTTAAAACCAGCCAAAATTTTTTTTTTTGTCAGCATTTGGGGACCAGGTTTTAAACCGGGAATTTTGGAGTCAGGGATGGTGACCCGGTTTTAAATCAGCCCAAAAAGATCAGCATTTGGTGGGCCAGGTTTTGATTTTGACCGTCAAGGTGAATCGATTAAAAAGGTCAAGTTCCTCGGGAAGTTCTAGCTTGTATTGTTTTCTATTTTAATTTATTTTTTTTATTTTAAAAAACAAAAAAATTTTTTCCCAAAAAGAACCCCCATATTTAAATTTCCCAAAATTTTTTATTTTAAAATTTTTCAGGATTTCCCCAAATTTTAACTTCCTTTGATAGGTTTAATTTTTTAATCCTTTATTTTTTAAGGTCATAAGATCCTTCTTACAGGGTTTTAAAAATAAAAATCTTTTTCTTAAAATTCCCGGGAGATTGCTTTACAAAAATAACTGCAGTAAATTTTTCCCTTTTTCAACAGGGGCAATGAGGAGTGACATTTACTTCCAAAAAGAAAATTGTTTACCCTGACCTCCAAAAAGAAAGTTGTGACATGACCTCCAAAAAAAAGTTTTTGACCCTGTTTCCCCAAAAAGAAAGTTGTGGAACCCTGACCTCCAGAAGAAGGGGGTGAACAAATTTGGGGATTAAAGGGGAAAAATTTATAAATATTTAAATTGTAGGTAGAAATTTTTCGCGTTTGGGGTACCGAGGGGTTTTGATAGTGAACAGAGGGGAGTACTTTAACTCTACTGGGAAAGTTAATGAACTAGGGGAAAGGGAACATTTCAAACCCTATAGTTAAAGGGATACACCCTAAAAGCATGTTTCCCTTCCCCGCGAGCCCCACACACACACACACACAAACACACACACACACACACACACACACACACAAACACCACCCCACACGCGCGCGCCCCGCGCCCCCGGTTTGTTTTAGGGGGGTCACCCCCGCGCCAAGGGCTTCCCAGAATCTTAGTGCTTTTAGGGCGGTTTTTAGCAGCTAGATGCATACCAATGTAGTGACAACGCGAGTGAACACCCTACAAGTGAAACCAAAGTATTAGCAAAAAAAAATAAAGTAAAGTGGCAGACGAAAAGCTGTGAAATTATACAACATAAATTTCAAAGTGCCAGTACGTTGGGCCTAGTTGGCACTTGTTCCAATACTGTTACAATATATACTATTAATAGGATGTACTAAATGATAATAGATAAAAAAAAATATAAGAGAGTTGGCTAACGACAAACTGTGATTTTAGCCACGCGTGAACAAGCTAGCCAGAAAGGGTATATATATATATATATATATATATTATATATATATATATATATATATATATATATATATATATATATATATATATATATATAATACATAACATATACATAAATATGTATAAGCAGAGGTGGTGGCAGCAGTAGGCCTGGGGGAAGTAGTGCTGCCATAAACAGGTTGGGTTGGTCATCACAAATAAGAAGGGGTACTTACCAAAAGTGAAGTGTAAATTATAAAAGTAGCAGTATACAAGTGATAAGTGTGGTAAATGAGGACTCAAAAGGGCAACGAGCAAAGAATAGCTGAAGAAGTCAGCGGCGGAAGGGCGAGGTGCACGAGTCATCGTACAGCGAGTATCGTACAGCGAGCATCGTACATCAGGCATCTGGATGGACGTCCCCTCTGAGGAGTAACGTACAAATCACCTGTTTGTGGTTGGCGGGAAGTTTTGAGTGGTAGAGCGGCCCTGCGGTCACTGGTAGCTATCACAAACCCTGCTCCAGAGCGATTATCATACACACAACACCTAGCAGTAGTAGGAAGATAAAATTTGTAGGAGCAAGGAATAGGCAGGAGGATTAAGTCGTGGCTAATGGGACTACAGCCCTGACAACAGTTTCGAGAGATAATGTTTTAGGACACAAAGACAGTACAATCTGAGAAGCAAGTATTGGGTACACAATACTTGTTTATGAATCTGAAAAAAAAGTCCAGTTGTGGTCAGGAAGGTCGACATGTTTAAATATATTTGAGTCCGTCGTGCCACAGGCTGTCAAAAGCTTTGTGTACATCCCTGGTTGCAATAAGGACAAGGTTGCCCTGTTTCCTCAGGCTGTCCGCAGCATCCAAGATGATATTGTGGGTCGTGAATCCAAACTGTTTTTCAGTGAAGAGCTGATTATACTTCATGTAGTAGTTTAATATGTTGGAAATGATTTTCTCAAGGACTTTACCAGTGACTTCAAGTAATGAGATAGGTCTATAGTTCTCCGGTTTATGTTTGTCTTTGCTCGGTTTTGCAATATCATCCTTGCTGTCTTAAGTGTCACAGGAAAGTGTCCCGAGGCCAAGAGAGCATTAAAGATATTTTCCAGAGACATTTTGCAATTTCTGGGTAAGAACTTTGGGCTCGACCTACTTCCACATTGGACAAATGTGACACCACCTACGACTGCTGCACCTCTCCTGCCATACGGTTTATAAGCTGCTTCTCCGCTCATATGCCGTATTCTGTTCAAGATTGATGGACTGACCACATCGACTCAAGGCTGAGGGACTGATTACCTCATTCTTCTCCGGTTCTTCAATTTTTCTCCTATGTATGACCTGATGAGCCATGTTGTGGCGAAACGTTTCTCAATAAAGATACAAGAGTTGACACATGTGTCTAATTCAAAACATGTCGGTTCTCTGAACCTCATTTCATCTACAATCCTTGGCAGGACACTGCAACTTCTTGGGGATCTTCATTCTGGTATTCTTCGCCTTGCCTAACCTTGGGCTACGATCCTAACTTTACATTGGACAAATGTGACACCACCTAATGACTGCTGCCCCTCACCTGTCTAGGTTTATAAGACTGCTTATCCGCTCATGTGCCGTTTTCTATTCAAGATTGAGCGGATGACCATATCGACTCAAGGTTGAGGGACCTGATTACTCATTTATCCTGGTCTTCAAGTTTCTCCTACGTATGGTGGTTGTGAACTGATGAATGCCACTGTGGGGACGAAACGTTTCCTCAATATACTCCAAGGTTGACATGTGGTCTAATTTAACAACATTGGACACAGTGAGTACATCAAAAAAGAGATCTGTGTCGTGTGTTCGTGGTCATGTGTCCTGTTAAAGGTTGGTCGAGAAGTTGAGAGGAGGGTTTGAGTGTATGGGTTCTATGTATGTGTAGGCACATAAATAAGTATGGATTTATCAGTCTTAACGGTAAGCAGTTTTAGACTTTGGAATATTGGTGGAGTATGCTGTCGGAGTGGGGAATGTGTTATCATTCTGACTCTAGCCTTTTGATGGGTTATTAGTGGTTTTTAGGTGATTTAATGATGTTGATCCCCACGCAAAAATTATATGATGAGATAAGGGTAGATGAGTGATGATTCAGTGCAAGGAGAGAGCTGATTGTGGAACAATAGTACCATCCTTTGATCAGTATGCCTACTGTCTTAATGAGATTTTCTTAGAAGTTGTTGTGTGTGTGAACTTTGAGCTACTGACAATCGTGGATTCCTAGAATTTTCCCTCTGTGAGTCTTGTGATGAGTGATCCGGTTTAGCGTTATGTTAAGGTGGAACATTTGACAGCTCTGATTCCAAACTGCATAAAATAGTTTTTGTCAGTATTGAGGCGTCAGCTTTATTGCCTCCATCCAAGTAGTTATTTTCTGCAAATTCATCAGCCAGAATGACTGGGTTTGTGGTGCGAGATGACATTAAGTATGTGTCAATCTGCAAATAACATGGGTTTGTAGTGCTGTGGATGCATATGGCTAGGTCAGTGATGTAATGAGAAGAGAGGAGTGAGCAAAGGCACTTCCATTGTGAGACACCGACTGTGTGGATGTGAGAGTTTGCTCCATTTGTGTAACATATTGGCTTTGTTACCTAAGGTATGGACCTTAGGTAGGTGCAGGGATCGTGCCTTTTTACCATAGTGTGTTAATGTAATGTACAGTCAAATATGTGTCAACTGTATCAAAATTCTTTACGTAAATCAATGAAGCATTCCCAGCGGGGACTTCCTTTCTCGAGTTAACATATCTATTTGAGAGCTGTGTTACTATTAGTTCTAGCATGTATATAATGTATCATTGTGTTTTTAATTAGTCCTGAATCCAAAATGCACAGGGGTTAGTAAGTTGTGAGAGAAGATGAAGCGTAGGAATACGAATCTATGAATTAATATTTTCACAAGATTTTAACGAGAGCATGAGGATATGTTAGATATTTGTCAATAGTTATTCAAGACGGTGTTTGATCCCTCCTTTGCCCCCCCCCCAAGGATAGGGAAGTTGACCTACTATTTCGAGAACTGCAGGGAAGAGTGGAGGATTCGATGGAATTTGTTAGTGTTGCTATAATTGGCTAGTGACAGACTGTTTGCATGCTTTTTTGTAATAAAAGTGGTAAGTTATGTCCCCCTGCCTTGTATTTAAGGGTTGTAAGATGATAAGCAAGACTTCTGTTGGGTTGGTTGGGCTAGGAATAAATGTATTTAGGTAGGTTCCCCCCCCCCCCCCCCCCCTTTGCCAGTGAGGTAGTCTGATGGTGACGGAGTGTTTGAGCTTGGGATTTTGCTCGCAGATTCTTATTATGGTGGACAAGGGAAAAACACTGAGTTTCAGTTGGTGGGAGTAGGGGTTTTCCCCATGGATTTTGTTAATTGATTTTATGTTTGGATATCATTTAGTTCTAGGATTTCGGATAGGTTTTCTAGGTGTTTTCCATATCCACCTTGTACTGTTATGTAATCTTTTTTACATTATTACATTGTTTTTGGATCTCCTGATCAACAGGCTGGCAAATGGATGTTAAGTAACTAGTTTTTATAATCGGTTCTCTAGTTATTTGACCTCATCTTCTCTCGTACTGTTTTCAAATAGGTTGCTTTTGTGTAAAGGATTTAAGGCAATGCTGCGGTGTTAGCAGCGACTGTTCAGTTTCTTATCTGTGACTGTTAGTTTTTTAAGGCAATGCTTCGATTACAGTGTTTTTTTTTTGATTTTAAATTATATTAAATTCATTCGTATCTGTGTATGTTTTTCAAGCTAATTTATGCCAGTCGATCATTATTCATAGATGTTATATCAGTTCATTAACATGCTGTCTCGTTATGTAGACTGAACGGTAACTTTTGTAGTGTCTTGGGGCAATTTACTAGGTTGGGTGATGAGAAAGTTAGGAGGTAGTGGTCTTGTGTGTTGTCTGTGACTTATGCATGATTTTAAAAGGGGATTATGGTGTTAGCCCTTATGTGGTCTAATAAGGTGCTACTAGCTCTCGGCAGATTCTTGTAGGTTTTGTTATTGTTGTAGCAACAAGCGTTGTTCATAGATGTATTGTGAATTCGGTTACTTGTGGGTCCTGCCGTCATGTAGTTAGATATTATACGGAAATCTCCTGCGAGCAGTAAGTGTCTTTGTTCATATGTGCCATCAAGTTATCATAGTTTCCTAACTTTTCACTAAATTGTAAAATGTTTGATCTGTGGTATCTTGTATGCATGTTATCACTGTGAGGGGTTTTTGCAGGTCTTTTGATTTAATTTATCTATAATGTATTCTCCATGTTCTTCCTTGTCAAGAATTATTGATACATTCAAAGATGATCTGAGTAGTAAAGAGCACCCTAATACCGCTGTGTTAACCACCTTGTTGTTTGTGTCCTACAGTTGTGTATGACTGTGTAACCAGGAATGACATAGACATCTGTAGTACCAGAATTTAGCCATACGTACCCTTCTTACATACTGGTATGAATGGCGAACTGAGTAATGTTGTGAGGTATCGTAATGTTTACTCGAAGGATCTGACATTGTAATTTAAATTAGTATATGTTATTGTTGGCTATGAGTAATGTCTTTGCGTGGTGGTTTGCTGTAAAATAATTCAATGTTGCCTCGTTTTTTTTTCGGATTCGTAGATTACGTCATTTAATTGAAAGGTTGATATCAGGATCAATGTTGTTGTCACAAGAATAGTAGAGAGCAGCGACTTACAAATTGGACTTTTGAATAAAGTGTTATGTTAAATTAATAATAATACTAAACTAATTTTATCTTATAGCTAATGGATTGTTACAAGTAGCTTTAAATAATATACGGAGATACAGTTTTTTAGCTCTTAATATGGTTACAGATTTGATGATTTAATTTGAATAGGTTATAGTTTTGAGTTTGACAACAGTTGTAGATTTAGTATAGAAGTTTACTGAACGAAAATAAAATTGCTTAATACTAGTAGCAATAATTAAATTAAACAGTTGCAGGTAATGCTAGTTATAAGAAATAAGAGAAAAAAAATAATCGTGTATAATAAGAAATTAAAATAAATCAGTTTCAGGTTATGCTAACTGTTATTATGGCACAAGACTAGACAATTATAATATTGTACTAATTATCAGGTCTATAATAAAAGTTTGGAATAGTAAGCAAGAAATGGTAATATTAAAATTGTACTAAGTTAAAATGGACTGTAGTAATTGGATGCTTACAAAATTTAAGTAATATTAATTAAAAATATAACATAAGAAATAATTTCTGTTGCAAGTATTATATCTTTTATTAACATATTATGATTCAATATTTGTACTAAAGTAGTATGAGAACTTTAGTAAGGTAATATTGCTACTGGTAGTAATATTAGAATTATAAGGTAATATTGTACTAGGTAGTAATATTGAACTTTATAAGGTAATTATTGTATGGTATTAATATTAGAAACTTATATAAGGTAATATTGTAATGGTAGTAATATTAGCCTTATAAAGGTTAAATAATTGTACTGGTAGTAATATTATCACTTATAAAGGCAAATATTGTACTTGGTAGTAATATTAGAACTTATTTAAACGGTAGTATTACACTTGTAGTAAATATTAGAACTTATAAAGGTAATATTGAAAAAACGGTACTGGTATGTAATATTAGAACTTATAAAGGTAATATTGGACTGGTAGTAATATTAGAACTTATAAAGGTAATATTGTATAGGTTGTATATTAGAAATTATAAAGGTAATTTTGTATGGTTGTAAAATTAGAACTTATAAAAGGTAATATTGTACTGCGTTTGTAACCTATTAGAACTTATAAAGGTAATATTGTACTGGTGTAATATTAGACTTATAAAGGTATCATGGTATACGGTAGTAATATTAGACTTATGGAAGGTAATATTGTACTGGTAGTAATATAAGAGCCTTATAAGGAATGACAAATGTATTAAATGTAAGCAGATAAAAATTATTAATTGTATAAAGTAGAATGGAATGATAGTAATGCTCTGTATTAAAATAAGTGTTTTAGCAAGTAATGCGCTTAAATTAATAATATTGTAAAAGTTGCTACAGAAATAAATATGGATTATATAAATAATTATGGTTGTAAGCAATTTTAGCAAAGTAATAGTATTTAATAGTATTCTAGAATTATGGGGTGTAAAATGGGACAGGATTGTATTTATTAAACAAACGTTAAGCAAGTATATTAATTTAAAGAAAAATACCAAATAAGCATAAGGTGGCTAATTCTTCACAGTAAAATCATCTTATACTGAGGTAGTGACTTTAGTATTAAGAATATTACCTGAAATTTGTACAATAATGGAGCCAACACATACACTACCAACACATACGGCTTTTGGTTTGGACATGTTTAATCAATCTCTGTGAAGATTAGATATCCGCGAAGGGCAATCGCTGATAGTGCATTTCTCATTTGTGATAGTATACAAGGTTGGAATATACCATTTTTTCGTTCACTGGAATTGTCCCTGTCCGTTATGATAGTTTGGTTTCGATTTTTTCAAGTTATCTCAGGTTTAAGTTTCTTGACTGTATACAGGAATGTTCATGCGTTTTGGGTTAGCTACTCGTTTATGTTATCTCTCTTTTATTGCTTTAATGTATGCGACCTAATTAGGTCTGTTTTCCTGTCATGACGTATGGGATCTAATCATAATACCTTTTTCTTACATGGAACCTAGTTATCTAGACTCCTTTTATTTCTGCACTTGGTACAATAACACTTGTTGAGTCCTGTATGATCTGAGAGTAATTTCTTTACGATTTGCTTGGGTATATCACTGGGGAAATAAGGACTGCTCTATTACTGCAGTCTGAATATTTTTTCTTGTCTAAGATTTTATCATCTTGGAGGAAAAGTAGTCTCGTGAACTGGTTATCCAAGGACTTGTTCCTTTCCACTCTTTTACTGCTTCCTCAACCTTTGTATTAACGAGATGTTAGTTGTTCTGTGGGGCTATCATAGGTCTGGAGGGTCTTGCCAAAGTTAGTCATTCCTAGATATTGATAATTTTTTCAAGACTTAGTATTTTGTTCTCGAGGTGTGTCATCCTGGTGTCTTTAGTTAGCGTTTCACCAAGATTCATATTTTCTGCAATTAAGGTGGAGATGTACGACTTAAGAGTGTCTTGATCGTTGGTCATACATGTGAGACTACGTGGTAGGCTGAATCCGGAGAAGAAAGAGGCTGAGGGTGAGGCAGCCATGTTTGGTGTTATTGTTGTTGCGTCGCCCTGGGCGGTGTTGAGAGGGGTGTTTTCTTGCTGGTCCTGGTACTGTTTCCTCTGAGCTTACGCTTCATAGTAATACAGGAGTAGTAGAAGTTGTTGTGGTTAAGAAGTTATATTCAGACAAAGCTTGGGGTACGTTTTCGTCAGGCAGCGGGGTGTTGCTTTGGGTTTGCAGGGCAGTCTTCCTTTGATCGTCCTCGTACTCGATTTGTAGGTTTCACTGTTGGTAATCTTGGGTCATTCTGGTTGCTACGTTGGTTAGTGCAGTTTTGCCTGCAACTAGGTCATGATAGGAACATTGGTAGACTCTGGTTGTTGGAGTAAAGTACGGAGCTCTGAAGCCTCTGCCGCTGCCCGCTGTGCCCGCCAGTTAAAGTTGTAAATATTAGACTTTTTCATAAAGTTGTCTCAGATCATCAACCTCTAAGTCCATTTTTATGTAACAATTTAAGGCCCATTTTCCTTGATTTTTAGATAAAATACTGAAATTCAAGGACGAGAAAGGTGAATTACACTTAAGGTTTTCTTTTTCCTTCATGCAACAAAATTACCGACAATGTTTGGTACAAGACCACAAGTGCAACTAATGTAACATTTTATTACTGTAACGTTTCGCTCTCCACCAACTTAGTCGAGCCGTAACAAATAATACACCAATACCTATATACTGTATATAGGTAACAGTATAAAATGAAAATTTTATGCACACAATGTCTTGAATCATTATTAATCGCCTTTTCAAATTAAGCAAAATAAAGACAGTTTTGTGGTTTCTGGAGTATTAGCAAAAGTTATTCTCAAACAATGATCATATAATACCTAAAAGTTACAGCCACTACTACTACTACTACTAGTAGTAGTACTACTACTAGTACTACAAGTACTACTACTACTAGTACTACTACTACTAGTACTACTACTACTAGTACTACTACTACTAGTACTACTACTAGTACTACTACTAGTACTACTAATAGTACTACTAATAGTACTACTACTAGTACTGCTACTACTAGTACTACTACTACTAGTACTACTACTAGTACTGCTACTACTAGTACTACTACTACTAGTACTACTACTAGTACTACTACTAGTACTAGTACTACTACTAGTACTAGTACTACTACTACTACTAGTACTAGTACTACTAGTACTAGTACTACTACTACTACTAGTACTACTACTAGTAGTACTAGTAGTACTACTAGTACTACTACTAGTAGTAGTACTACTAGTAGTACTAGTAGTAGTACTACTAGTAGTACTACTAGTAGTACTACAAGTAATAGTACTACTAGTAATACTACTACTACTAGTACTACTACTACTAGTACTAATACTACTAGTACTACTACTAGTACTACTAGTAGTACTACTACTAGTACTACTACTAGTACTACTGCTACTAGTACTACTAGCACTACTAGTACTACTAATACTAATACTACTGGTACTACTACTAGTAGTAGTACTACTAGTACTACTACTAGTACTACTACTACTACCATCACCACTACTCTTAGTTCTATTGTTCTCCAATGCCCAACATGTACTCTCCCAGAGTCTTCCCACCACCATCCTATACTCTCCCAGAGTCTTCCCACCACCATCCTGTACTCTCCCAGAGACCTGCCACCGCCATCCTCTACTCTCCCAGAGTCCTCCCACCCCATCCTGTACTCTCCCAGATACCTCCCACCACCATCCTGTACTCTCCCAGAGACCTCCCACCACCTCCCTGTACTCTCCCAGAGACCTACCACCACCATCCTGTACTCTCCCAGAGTCTTCCCACTACCATCCTGTACTCTTCCAGAGTCTTCCCACCACCATCCTGTACTCTCCCAGAGACCTCCCACCACCATCCTGTACTCTCCCAGAGTCCTCCAACCACCATCCTGTACACTCCCAGAGACATCCCACCACCATCTTGTACTTTCCCAGAGTCCTCCCACAACCATCCTGTACTCTCCCAGAGACCTCCCACCATCATCCTGTACTCTCCCAGAGACCTCCCACCACCACCCTGTACTCTCCCAGAGACCTCCCACCACCATCCTGTACTCTTCCAGAGCCCTCCCACCACCATCCTGTACTCTCCCAGAGACCTCCCACCACCATCCTGTACTCTCCCAGAGACCTCCCACCACCATCCTGTACTCTCCCAGAGACCTCCCACCACCATCCTGTACTCTCCCAGAGACCTCCCACCTCCACCCTGTACTCTCCCAGAGACCTCCCACCTCCAGCCTGTTCTCTCTATACTACAGACTGTTCACTATACTACAGTGACATTGTCTTGGTCTTATGATAGAACACGTTCACTATACTACAGTGACTGTCTTGGTCTTATGATAGAGCACGTTCACTATACTACAGTGACATTGTCTTGGTCTTATGATAGAGCACGTTCACTATACTACAGTGACATTGTCTTGGTCTTATGATAGAACAGGTGCAACTGTGTTGCTGATAGTGTTACACAGACCATCTGTTATTGATCTACAAGTCACTTCTAACCAGCTTCACTGGACGCCTCCGCCATTATTTTTGGCAGATTATTATAATCTATCTGCTACAGTACATGCTATGATATAGAAGAAGTCTCAGATACTCAGAGAACTAAAAACACAGGTATTAAACATTGTAACCTGGTTATGTCAGACAACTTTGTGTATGATCAACATAAAACATGTGTGATGCAAGGATGGTAGACTCAGGCTGTGATATGATCGTCTGTGACACAACAATGTTGTTGTTACTTGTAAACCTTCCAAACCTGATTGTTCTGTATGTATGTTATTGTATTTTTCTTGTGTTACTCAGCAGTTTGTGTGTTACTATACTGGTGTTCTGCGTTACTGTACTGTTCTTCTGTGTTACTGTACAGTTCTTCTGTGTTACTGTACAGTTCTTCTGTGTTACTGTACAGTTCTTCTGTGTTACTGTACAGTTCTTCTGTGTTACTGTACAGTTCTTCTGTGTTACTGTACAAGTATTCTGTGTTACTACACTGTTCTTCTGTGTTACTGTACTCCTGTGTTACTGTACTCCTGTGTTACTGTACTCCTGTGTTACTGTACTCCTGTGTTACTGTACTCCTCTTCTGTGTTACTGTACTCCTCTTCTGTGTTACTGTACTCCTCTTTTGGGTTACTGTACTCCTCTTCTGTGATACTGTTCTGTTATTCCGTGTTACTTTACTGGTATTCTGTGTTACTATTTTATTTCGTGTTACTGAACTGTTCTTCTGTGTTACTGTACTGTTCGTCTGTTTTACTGTACTATTCATCTGTGTTACTGTACTCCTCGTCTGTGTTATTGTATTCCTCGTCTGTGTTACTGTACTGGTATTCTGTGTTACTGTACTGGTATTGTGTATTACTGTACTGGTTTTGGGTTTTACTGTCGGTTTTGTGTTATTTTTGGGGTTTTCTGTGTTATTTCTTTTTATTCCCGTGTACTTTGGGTTTTTTTAAAATTTGGTTTTGGGGTTTACTGTCGGGGTTATTTGTGTTATGTACTGGTTTTGTGTTACTGTACTGGTTTTGTGTTACGTACTGGTTTCTGTTTTATGTACTGGTCTTCTGTTTTACTGTACTGGTCTCTGGTTACTGTCGGTATTTTTGGTTCTGTACTGGTTTCTTTTTTTACTTACTGGTGTTTGGTTATGTATGGTTTTTCTGTGTTACTGTCTGTTTCGTTTCTGTACTGGTTTCTGTGTTACTGTACTGGTTTCTTGTTATTCTGTTTTCTGTGAACACGGTTTTTTTTACGAGGTACGTGTTACATGTAGTGACTTTAGGTTTTTGGGTTTTTATTCGGAAAGGGGTTCACTGGCGTTTTACGACGGGTTTTTTCGTGGAAGGGGAGTACTGGTACGGTTTAATGATTTTTTTCCGGTTAGATGGTTTGGACTGGGGGTTTTTCCCGACCTTTAGGGGTTTTTTTTTTAAAGGGCGCACGGGGTGCCGGTTATGTTCGACCGGGTTTTTTCTGGTGTTCTTTTTAACTGTACTTTTTTTTGGAACTGTTCTTACCCGGAAACGGTTTTTGGGCCCCAAAAGGTATAGGTAAAATGTACGGGGGACTGTTTGGGGTTTTATTGGGTAATTAAAAAATGGAACCCGCAACAGCAAAAAAAAAAACCCCCCCCAAGGGGAAGAGAAATGGTTTGCGCCACGCCTGGTAGGCCCAGGGGCCACGGGAACCCCAAAATTAAATATAGGGGGCTGGCTGGCTCTGCATCATTCTAATTTGGGGGCCCCCACTCCCCGGTGACGGCAAAAGGGGGGCCCATAAAATAGGAAACACTGCTCCCCAAAAGGGTTTTTTTTCCCCCTTTTAGAAAAAAAAAATCCCTGGGCCAAAAAAAAATCTTTTCCGGGGGAAAAAAAATTTTCCCATTTTTCTGGTAAACCCCTTCAAAAAAATTTCTATTACAGGTTGTCCCACCCCCTAAAACCATTACACTATTACAAGGTTTTTGCCCTAATCCCAAAAAATGGAAACACCAATTAATTAACTCGGGGGGAGTCCCCCCCAATAAGGTTTTTTTTTCCCAAGAAAAATACTGGTGCCTCCAAAACATAATAGGGAAAATTTTATTTGGGTTTTCCCTTCCAAAAGTATTTAAAACATGGTTGCCCCCCTAATTAGCTGATCTGGTTGCAAACCCCACGCGCCTAAAAAATTAACTTGGGGTGGAAAGTCAATACTAAATGTAAAAAAGTTGTTTCCTGGGGTCCCGGGCAATTTTTTTTATCGCTTATCCAGAGTGGGGGGAAAGGGGGTAAGGCCCAAAAATTTGGGGCGTTGCAACGAGGTCGCATTTGGGTTGGCCAAATTTTCTTTGCAACCCCTTGGGTTTCCCGTTGCTTTTCCCTCCCGCGCTTTTTCCCCGGGCTTTGGACCGGGGCCCCAAAAATTGGGGCTTTTTCATAGGGGTTTCTGAGGGGTGGAAACAAGCCCTGGTTCCTTTCTTTCCTTCCCATTCGCCTATAAACTTCCCCCTTTTCTTAATTTTTTCCCCCCTAAAACCTTTTCCTCACTACATGGGGTTACCGTTCGTAAGTAGGTTAGGTGGAGTAAAACGAGTTTCATTTGGTAAGCGCTTGTCTACCCTACAAAGAAAAATGAGGTGTCTCCCCCGACGAGTGTTGAGGGGGAGTTTTAATGTACAGAACATTGGGTACCCTACCCCATGTTGTAAAATTTGGGGTTTTAACGGGTTACTTGAGACCCCAGGACTTTGCGATTTGTAGTTCAGCAAGACCATTACTCGCAGGGGGGCGTGGAGTCGGGCCCTTTGGGATGAATGTTGAATCTGGAGCAAAGATCCTGCATTTTGCCATTTATAATCAGACCCATTGTCTGCAAAGGACACGTGGGCAAAGTATGACGGAAAACATGCTCACGGAAAGCACTAGGGGGCCGTTTCAGCGGTTTTATCAGGAATGGGTACTAATTCACTGTCCCGCGTAAATTTATCTACCTTTAAAGAGGTGTTTTTTCCCCTTCTCCGAGGTCGAGAAGTTCGTCAACGGGTCGAAGAAGTTCTTCCCAGGGCCCTTTGTAATGGGATACTTTAGAAGGGGTTTTAGGCCCTGAATGGTACCCTTGTGCTGTAGGCAGACAACACACGGTGTACTGTTGGGGAAAGTCCGATCCCATCTTGGCCCAAAAAATTTTCTTCGTGCCTGTTTGAACTGCGGTCCTTCCGGGGTGCGTAAAACCTGGGAATTGTGGTAACCCTAAGAGTAGCGGTATCATGGACTTGTATCACCATTTGGTATACGGTTCTGCCGGGGTCCACCAGCGTGCAAACGGCACAGTAACCTTGGTTGCCCAAACCAAATCCTTTCAGGGGGAAAACGGGAGATTTGCCCTGAAAGTCAACGCCTCCTTGTCAGGAAAGAAGGACTGGAAAAACCACACCGGGTCCTGTCTTTGGGGCTTTCCGGATCCTCAACGAGAACGAATTCCCGGGACCTCACAAATGTATATGTTCGACAGGGCATCAGCTACAACATTTTGCTTACCTGGGACATAGAAAATTTTCGGGGTTTTAGTCATTGAACAGAGCGACCACCGAGCATTTTTTCCCGAGAGGTTTTTTATTCGCAAAAGGGCACAAAGGGGTAAATGATTGTATTACATCTTGATAGGATAATGATAGATGATACCCCGAAAATGACTCAGGGCCCCTTTAAAATGGTTTAAAGCTTTAGCCTGTCACTGAAAAATTTTGATTCCCCTTTTTGTAAGAACCGGTTGCATAGGCAATGGCTGTTGCTTCCATTAGATTCCTGTACAAGACTGCACGTGCCAATTTGCGGCATCAGTCGTCAAGGTAAATCCCTTTGGGTTTGAAATCGGGGAATTAAGGGTTGGGGCTGTGTTATTTGTTCTTAAGAATGACAAAAAGCTCGTTCCTGTCAACGTCCTCAAAAGGGGACCTTCTTGGTAAGGTGTCAGGGGTGCAGTAATGGTGGAAAAAAACCTGGATAAAGGTTTGCGGGTGGGAAAACCCCGCCAGGCCTATGAAGGACCGGCTGCATCCCCCGTCATGGGTCTGGGGAATTTCTGCACGGCCGAGTTTTTTAGACTCGTCCGTCTTTTGCCATTTGGGTTACTCGTGACCCAGAAATTTTATTTCCTTGGGGAGGAAAGACATTTGGAGAGCTTTACCTTAAGATTTGCCGAGTAGCCTGCCCAAATCCCGCCCAAGTTTCTCAAGATGTGACGGGCCCGTCTTGCGACATGACTATGAGTCTCCAGGTGCCCATGAGCGTGCCCCTAGGGGGTACGGAAAAATTGTGTCTCAAACGACTAAACGTGATTGGGTTTCCCGCGCAACCCGAAGGGTCCTCCTAACTGGTAATGCCCCATTTGGCGTGAGAAAGCTGTCAACTCTCTGCTCTCTCTTGAGGGGGATCGCCAGAACCTTAAAGAAATCAAGATTTAAAAAGCCTTATTATGCCGATGTTCTGCAACAGGCGTTCGAACTGGAAATGGAAAACGGTCTGGGATGGTACAGCATTCAGTTTCCTGAAATCGATAACAGGGCGCCGGGTTTCCCGTCTTTTTTGGGGAACCCGAAAAAGGGGAGCATTTCCACGGGAAGTGGACTCCTCAATAACTCCATCACGGAGCATCCGGTAATGAGTTCTTCGGCAAAGACTCTTTGCGCTGGGGCCCCCGGGATAGCAGGTAATAATGGGTTTAGTCCCTTTTGTCAGTGGAATAGGGTGAGAGATCAGGGGGGTCAAACCCTTGATCACCATTAGTGCAACTGCAAAGTCACGTTGGAACCTGGGAAGTTTTGGGACCTTTTCGGATGTCTGTCAAGCTAGATATCTTCCTGCATGGCCGGTTTTTTGGAAGAGTCAGCAGCAGACTCGCCTGGGAAAAACTCCCACTCAAAAGGAAGTCAGCTGGGGCTTCACCCCCACTCTCACCGGGAGGGGGAATTGACAAGGTCGACAAGGAGGTATTCTTCCGCGGGGGAAAAATTTCTGACTATGCTGTTGACAACAAGGACTTGCAATTACCACGTTGCCTGTGGAGGGAGGGGTTCAAGGGAGAGGCCCTTGACTGGTTGTGTCGTTGTAAACCAGCACATGGTCTCCCCCAAAAAGTTGCCAGGGTACCCCGTAACAGGGTGAGCGAGTTAGTGACAAAGTGAGTCATATTTTTGTACAAGCAGTAAACTCTGCTCGCTGATGCCATGACACGAGTCAGACAGTCGCCTGCGCAGGGGGTACTCCCGGCTTGACAAGCTGGTCTCTACAAAGCGTCAGAGTTAGAGTGAAGGTTAGATGGGGTCCCCAGCTGGGTTTCCTGGTACTTCGCGTGATGGCCAGGAGGTGTGGGCAACGAGCTCTATACGAGGTCGATCAGGACAAAAAGACCGACCCCGGGGAGAAGTGCTATTGGAAACCACCGGGTTTTAACGATTCTAGGCATGTGCATACTCTGAACAGAGTAGCACGTAGGGATCCCAAGCGCACGCCCCCGAAGGGACATCCATCCCTTGAATTCCCTTTCCCCTCGTGGTCTAAAAGGATCCGATCTGCCATGGGTTTTTAACCCCATGAGCAGGTCACCATGGAAAACAATTCCTTACGACTAAGAATTTTTCGGACGTTGTGACCCCGGCCCAATTTAGCGTTGTGCGGACCCCGAACCGTAGCGGTTTACCTGAGACTTTCCTTTCAAGGTCTGAATGGGCGAGGCTCTTAACATGGGCCCCCGTGAAGGCCAAACTCGGAAAAAAAAGGGGGGCGGACAATGGTTTAAACCCCCGAACCTGTGTCTGGAAAAGCGAAACAGCTTATTGGGACAGTGGATCGATGGGGGCGGTCCCATGGGTTTTGTATACCGCTTTAAGGCATGGACAGGCCACGAGGTCCCCGGATTTACAGCTGCTCGAGGCTCGACCTTGTTGACGAGGCTCGACCTGGAAGGTACGGTACGAGTTCGGCAACAACGTCAAGAACTCGGTTTCCTCATTTTCGGCAAGGATCATGCCCGGGCGGCGAATGCATTGCGGGCAGGGACGGAATACGCGACTCCGACAGGGTTACATGCTTTCGCTGGTTTTGCGGACGGCCTCTTCCCCCGAACTTTGTGGAAAGGGCTTCTACGAGCATGTGCATTGCGCACGACTGCTTGCCCCCTCATGTCAGTATATTCGCAGCTTGTTACATCATGGGAGGTATGATGGAAAATTTTGTGGTAAACACAGATCCCCCGCGAAAATGAGATGGGGACGGTTATGGTTACTGGGAAATGAGCATGGGGACTGTGACGGGTTTTTTGCGGGGACTTAAGTTTGTAACACCCCAGATCGGTGTGCCCTCGTTTGCCCCAGTTGAAAAAGTCACTACACGCTTAGCGGGTGAGGTTTTGGGGGGTGTTTGCTGGCGACGTTCGCCCCGGTCCCGGAAGTCGATGACTGCCCTTTTTTTATGAGACCGACTGTTGTTCTGTGGTAAAATTTTTTCTTAGGGGGAGTTGTGGGCGGGGTTAGAAAATTTTTGGCTGGCTGTCTGACACAGCGCAAAAATGACTTCGGCTGCGACCGCGGGGTCACTGTGGAAAGGCGCCGGAAGGATGGGTAGGGGTTATCCGCAAAACGGCAAAAACCCTTTCCTTTCTCGGAAAGGGGGCTTGAGCGAGTCGATGGGTATATGCACCCAGGACGTCATGCTGGGGGCCGAGTCCTAGCCATCAATGGGAGCCCCAAAAGGGTTTGGGCGGAATCCCTCCCCATGTGCCGGGGCAGCCAGGGATGGGGATGATGCTTTAGTAGCAATAGGCCTTTACCCCCCACCACTTAGTGGAGTTGACGGACATAAAGTCCCTGGCGGCTTGTCGAACCCGGGAAACGCAAGCCAGGGGGGTTTCGTGCCGGTATTGACATTCGGCCCCAAAACGCTGGTAACGATGTCAAGTAATGGCGTTTGGGATACCCGAAAATAACGCCAAAATTCCCCCTTAAGTTCCCAAGATGAATCTTACAAACGCGCTTGAGCTGCACAAAAAGGGATTATCCCCTGGGTGAGATCCACTGCTGCAACGCAGCACGAATTTTCTGTGTATCCCTTTGGGTTCAAAAGAGCCTGAACGTGCCCGATGACGCGCCATGGCTTAAAATATTTGCAACCGTCAAAATAAAGGGTCAGGTTGGACGATGAGCCGGCCCACTGGTGGTCGAGGTTGAGCCAAAGTTGACCACTGTCGCTGGGGTTTTGAGCCCTGCCGCGTGCTCACGCTGGCTGAGGCACCATTGCGGCACCAGCGAATTGGGGTAACGGCATGGCCCTGCGTGTCTTAGTCCCTGACGTCAATTGTTTAAAAGCAAGCAGGTCACGAAGATGGTAAACGGGTCAGAGCAAAAAAAAATGGTATGCATGGCTAAATTCAAAAAAGAGTCAAAAAAGAATCAGCACCCCAGTTTTAGGTAAAATGCTTAGTGATAGAAATAAATTTTGGCAAAAACAAATAAAAAGGGAAAAGTGGTACACCTTTAAAAAAAAATAAGGATGTATGCAAAAAAAATGTTTTACAGGGAAGTGCCAAAAAATTTTAAGCTAAAGGATAGTCATAATTTACCAGGAATCTGGCCAAAATTTTAGAAAAGGGGAGTTGAACTGTAAACATGGTGCAAAAATTGCACAAAAACAAAATAAATAGGTACTACACAACACTAAACTGTGCTGCAAGACAGTTTAAAAGATTGCGGGGCTAGCAGTTGCAAAATTTAAACGCCAAAAAAAAAAAGGGTAATTACTTGCACAAGGGAAGTTGGCACAGAAAAAATATCAGAGTATCAATAGTGCCAAAAATCACAGAAAAAAAAAAAAACACTGTATCCCGAATTTGGGGTATATTGCACACAAATAAAAATTTTTAAAAATGCGTTATTAAATTCAAGAATATGGCAAAAGGTTAATGGTGTTAGCAAAGGGTGTACACTGGCAAAAAAGAAAAAATTTTGCACAAAACTCAAAAGGGCAAAAAATTAATTTTAAATTCAAAGGAATTTGGTAATTTTGGTAAAAAAAAGCAGGTTCCAAAAGCATCAAAAAGACTTGGGTATACAAAATAGCAAAAAAGCAATGCACATGGTGAAATATTCACAGATAAAAAATAGAAAATATGAGAGCAAATAAATGGGGAACAGAAAAAAAAAAATTTTAAAGGGCTAGGCCAAAATTGTATCATGCAGGTAGAAAATATAATACTTAAGTTTGAAAACTACAATTATTAAAAGAAAAAAAAACTAACAAAAAAAAACAGTGCAGGGGGGGTCAACAATCTGTGGCTAACTTGCAAAAAACAAAAAAAAAAAAAAAAAAAAAAAAAAAAAAATAAAATTTTAAAAAAAAAGGTGCAAAAAACAAATAAAAACGGAAATTTAAAAATGTAAGGGGGAAAAATAAATTTAAAAATTTAAATGCTTTTAATCAAAACTGAGAAAAACAATTTTTAAAAATGGGTTTTAAAATTTAGGTGCAAAAATTTAAAAACAAAAAATTTTGGGAAAATGCAGGTAAATCATGTTTACTTAACTTTTACAATTACGAAGGGAGGGGGGTTTTTAGTAAACTAAATTTTTTTATGTTGGGGCCTGGAAAAAAAATTTCAAAAGGGTTGGGGAAAACAGGAAGCCGGGGGTTTCTTTTTGGGGGTAAAGATTTAAAGGGGAAGGGTAAACCCCCGGGGTTTGGTTTTTTCACTCAAAAGGTGCTGGGGGCCCCCTATGGGTTCCCCCAAGGAGAAAAAATTTCGAAAAAAGGGCTTTGAAGGAAAAGGAAGGGGGGTTTTTCTTCTTGGGGGGGAAAAAAAATTGATGAACGGGTAAAAAACAAGGGGGAGGTTTTAACTGGGGAAAACCCTTTCCCGGGGGGGCGTGACCCGATGGGCCTTTAAACACACGGAGACCAACTTTGTGGGACTAACCGGGCCCCTGGTTTTAAAAAAGGTAGAAACTTTGGGGGGAAAATGGGGAAAAAAAAAACTGGACCAAAATCTTTTGGACAGAAACTGTTTTAGGGTGGGGTTTAAGAGGGGAAAGGGAAAAAAAATTTTTACTGGGCCACACAAAAAAAAAAAAACTCACTCTGAGTAGAAGGGGGGGGGAGTTGGTGGCGGGGAGAGGTGCGGGGGAATTTGGGGGCTTAGGGGGGTGATGGGTGCCCCCTGGTTAAGGGGGGAGGTGACCCCGGGGTAGGATTTTTGGGGAAAAAACAGACGAAGATCTTTTGGGGGGCCCAAGCGTGGGGGGGTGGGTGTTTTTAGTGAGGGGATAAAACCCCCTGTGTGGGTTACTGGGCACCGAAACCCCCAAAAAACCTAAACAACCTACCCCCACTCTTTTGTAAAGTAGAGCTGAACAAGGGGTGGTGCAAAATTTTGGGGTGTAGGAATATACCCCCCTTCTAAGGCTTCCCCCCCTCCCCCCTTTCCAAGGTTTTGGAAAAACCTAGGGAATTACGGCCCCTAAGGGGGGGGTTGGGGTAAAAAGGGGGTTCTCCCCTTTAGGCAAAAGGGCGTGGAGGGGGGGATTGTGTAACGGCGGCAGGGGTTCCCCCACCCCCAAGGAGGCTAAACCCCTGTTTTCCCCCCCAAAAATGTTTTTACGTATTTTCTAAACGGGTTTTTTAGGTTGCTTGTTTCTGTACGGCGTTTCTTTTGGTTTTTTCGTAGGGTTTTTTGGGTTTTTAAAGGGAGTGTTACGAGATTCTGGTATTGTACGGGGGTTTTTTCCGGTTTCGTTAAGGGGGTACTGTGTTACGGGGGGTAAAGGATAATGGGGAAAAATTTGTGCGTCGGTACTGTGTTCTGTCGTTTCGGCTGTCTTATTTGTGTTTGTATGGTTCCCGGGTTCGTACGGTTTCGTTTACTTACGGTTTCTTTGTTTCTGTACTGGTTTCGTGTTACTGTACTGGGGTTTTTTTTCTGTGGCTCCTATCTTTCTCCAGATTTTGTGTGAAAAATCTATGACGAAGATCTATCCTTGGGTCCCCGTCAAGACGCAGGTGAGTACCAGATAACTCTTTAGGCTAGCAGGGTGCGTTGGATTGACGACGGATGAATGTTTGACTGGCGTCGAACCGAGTCCCCTCCACCCTGAAGAGTCTCACAATGCCCGCTAGACTCCGCTGTCATCACTGATATTTACTGTTCTTACGCTGAACAGAGCGGTTTAAGTGCCGAAGAAGGTAGCGTAGGTAGCAAATGATACGGCCGTGGACTAGATAGGCTTTAAATTCGGTAGGAGTGAGTACACAACGGCATGGAGAACCGCAAGCCAGGTCCGGGGAGGGGGAGTACTTGTGTACGTCAGTCGGACTGTCCAGGATTGAGAGAGGGGGACTGTGCGTCCCACCACCTAGGTAGGCCTACAGAGGGCAGCACTGAATCGCCGCGAAATATGAACTAGCAGAGCAACGGCATGCTGTGTGCTCTGTCAGTACAGGCTGGTCTACATACTGTGTTTCTGTACTGTGTTCTGTGTACTGTACTGGTATTACTTGTATTACTCAAACTGTTTTCTATGTTACTGTACTGGTGTTCTGTGTTACGTTAATGGTGTTCTTGTAACTGTAATGTATTCTTGTGTTATTGTACTGGTATTCTGTGTTAGCAGTACAGGTATTCGTGTTAACTGTACTGGTATTTTTGTTTTACTTGAGTACTGAGTAATTCTGGTTGTACTGGTACGTGGTATTCCTTGTTCTACTGGATTGGTAATCTGTGTTACTGTATCTGGTATTTTGTGTTACTGAACTGGATATCTGCGTGTTACTGTACTGGAGATCTGTTTAAACTGTACTGGTAATCTGTTTACTGTACTGGTGTTCTGTGTTACTGTACTGTTGTTCTGTTTACTGTACTGTCTTTCTTCAGTGTTTACAGGTACGTGGTCTTCTGTGTTTACTGTATGGTGTACTGTGTTACTGGTTTTGTTATTCCGTGTACTACAGAGTACTGGCAGGGCATCTTCGATTTTTTTTTATTCCAGTAGAACATAGAAGTGATAGTTACCATTTGTAGTGATAGTTACTAGTAAGCGTAGTTTACATAGTGATAATTTACATAGTATGATAGTTACATAGTGATAGTTACATAGTATTGGTAGTTACATAGTGATAAGTACATATTAAGTGATAGTTATCATAGTGATAGTTACATATTAGTGAATAGTTACATAGTAGTGGTAGTTAACATAGTAGTGGAGTTACATAGTAGTGGTAGTTACTAGTGGATATTACGTAATAGTGATAGTTACAAAGTAGTGATGTTACATAGTAGTGATAGTTACATATAGGTGATAGTTACATGCAGTGATACGTTACAATAGTATGATAGTTTTACATAGTAGTGGAAGTTACATAGTAGTGATAGATACATAGTAGTTGGTAGCTACATAGTATGATAGTACATAGTAGTGATAGTTACATAGTAGATGAAGTTCCATAGTAGTATAGTTATACATAGTAGTGTAGTTACATTGTAGTGATAGTTACATTGTAGTGATAGTATACATTGTAGTGATAGTTTACATATAGTGGTAAGTTACATTGGTAATTGATAGTTACATAGTAGTGATAGTTTACAGTCAGTAGTGGTAGCTACATAGTAGAAGATATTACATCTTATGATAGTTACTTAGTAGTGATAGTTACATAGAAAGTGATTGTTACATAGTAGTGATAGTTACATAGTATGATAGTGTACATAGTAGTGATAGTTACATATGTGGTATGTTACATATTAGTGATAGTTACCACAGTAGTGGTAGTTACATAGAACACACACATTACAGCAAGTTCGATTTGCTTTCTATATAACAGCAGACATTCACATTCGCCTGGCATAAAACCATAGAACAAGTCTACAGTTGTGTTGTAATGCCACTGACATCAAGTAGTGTGGAGCATAACACAAGCATAGGTCATGTAGTGTGGAGCATAACACAAGCATAGTCATGTAGTGTGGAGCATACACAAGCATAGACATGTAGTGTTGTAGCTTAACACAAGCATAGTCAAGTAGTGTGGAGCATAACACAAGCAAGTCATGTATGTGGACATAACACAAGCGGTAGTCATGTAGTGTGGATTCATAACACAAAGCGTAGTCATGGTAGTGTGGAGCATAACACAAGCGAAGTCATTAGAGTGGAAGCATAACACAAAGCGTAGTCATGTAGTGATGATCATAACACAAGCATAGCAGGTAGAGGTGGAGCATAACACGAACTTGTCATGTAGTGTGAGCATAACAACAAGCGAGTCATGTAGTGTGGAGCATAACCAAGCGTAGTCCAGTAGTGTGGAGCATAACACAAGCGTAGTCATGAGTTTGAGCTAACACAAGCATAGATCAAAGTAGTGAGGGAGCGATAACACAAGCATAGTCAAGTAGTGAGGAGCATAACACAAAGCGTAGTCAAGTATGTGGTGGAGCATAATACAAGGGTAGTCATAAGTGTGGATCATAACACAAGCGTAAGTCATGTAGTGTTGAGCAAACACAAGCGTAGTCAATGTTAGTGTGGAGCATAAACACAAGCGTAGTCATGTAGTGTGGAGGCATAACAAAGCTAGGTTCATGTAGTCGGTGTAGCATAACACATAGCGTAGTCGATGTAGTGAGGAAGCATAACACAATCGTAAGATCATGTAGTGTGGAGCAAAACACAAGCGTAAGTCATTAGTGTGGACCATAACACATGCGTAGTCATGTAGTGGTAGCATAACACAAGCGTAAGTCATGTAATGTGGAGCAAAACACAAGCTAGTCATGTAGTGGTGGAATCATAACACAAGCATAGACATGTAGTGAGGGAGGCATCAACACAAGCGTAGTCATGTATGTTGGAGCATAACACAAGCGTAGTCATGATATTGTATAGCATAACACAAGCGTAGTCATGTAGTGTGGAGTCATAACACAAGCGTAGGCATGTAGTGTGGAGCAAAACACAAGCGAAGTCATGTAGGTAGGAGCTAACACAAGCATAGTCATGTTAGTGGTTGAGCATAACACAAAGCGTATCATGTAGTGTGGAGCATAACACAAGCATAGTCATGAAGTGTGAGCATAACACCAGCGTAGTCATGAAGTGTAGAGCAAAACACAAGCGTAAGTCAAGAGGTAGTGGAGCATAACACAAGCGTAGTCATGTAGTCTTGTGAGCATAACCCAATCGTAGACCTGTAGTGTGTGGAGCATAACACAAGCGTAGTCATGTAGTGTGGAGCATACACAAGCGTAGTCCATGTAGTGTGGAGCCAAACACAAAGCGTAGTCCATGTAGTGTGGAGACATAAACAAGCAGATAGTCATGTAGTAAGAGCATAACACAAAGCCATAGTAAAGTTAGTGTGGAGTCATAACACCAAGACATAGTCATGTAGTGTGGAGCATAACACAATGAAGTCATGTAGTGTGGAGCATAACACAAGCGTAGTCCATGGTAGTGTATGAGCATAAACACAAGCGAAGTCATGTAGTGTAGAGCATAACACAAGCGTAGACATGTAGTGTAGAGCATAACACAAGCGTACATGTAGTGTGGAGCATAACACAAGCGTAAGTCATGTAGTGTGGAGCATAACACAAAGCGTAGTTCATGTAGAGTGGAGCATAACACAAGCGTTCATATTCATGGTAGTGTAGGAGCATAACACAAGCATAGTCAAGTAGTGTAGATCAAAAAACACAAGCGTAGTCATGTAGAGGTGGAGCATAACACAAGCATAGACTGTAGTGTGGAGCATAACACAAGCGTTAGTCATGTATGTGTGGAGACATAACACAAGCGTAGTCAAGTAGTGTGGAAGAAAACACAAGCGTAGTCCATGTAGTGTGGAGCATAACACAAGCGTCAGTCACTGTAGTGTGGAACAAAAAAAAGAACACAAGCGTATCAGGAAGCCGTGGAGACCCAAATCTTTCTGTTAAAAAACTAGACTCTGGTTACTGACAATTGTTGCTACAAAAGAACACTGGGGAGGTGAAAATTTTCACAACTCGTTCCATACCCCTGCAGGATTGAACCCACCTCGGTCAGAGAGTTTTTGAGACACTCTGACCGCTGGTTCAATCCCAGCCGGTTAGGAAATCGTTGTGATTATCGTTTAAAAACACTGACCACGTAAATATCCAGCATCATATAGAGCAATTAGAATAAAACCTATAATGGATCAAATATTGGCTCAGGTATTTATATAGGCAAGATCATATACAAGGATCTATATACAAGGATCTATAAAGGACCAGGAGCGCTCCCTGCGAGGTTGCTGAGACTCCTCCCAGGGTACAGGATGAGCATTAGAAAATGCATGATAAGGGGACTGTGGGTAACAAAGAAATCATAAATTTACATGAAGCTTTGAAACCCGCGTGAAAGAGGAATATAAAGAGAGAAGATAGTAGCCTCACTTATTAACAGACGTGGGAATAGTATAGCAAAAGTGAATACAAACTAAAAACAGTGTTAGTTTGCATGTTCACGCGGGAAAAAGTATAGCGTGATCGCATATAAAATCATATCTATTAAACGAATTTAGATTCTTGTAACTAAAACATAAAGGGGGAGGAAATGGGAGCAAATGGGCAGAATTTCATATGTATTCTCCTCATATTCAATGTGATATCCCTTGTATTCTGTGACGGGTAAACAGTGGCCTCAGAAAGCAGATGGTGATATCACTACGGTGTGTTGCGTCAGCGGTAAAAACAAGTAATATGGGAATCGTGGTTAACCAAAGGAGAAGGATGTAGGTGGTTAGTTGAGTGAGAATAGGAAGGTAAGAGGTGGCTGATCTACCTCCATCACTGGCATCTATCCTCTCTAAATAAAAGTCGATATAGCCAAAATTCTCTAGTCACAAGGAAGTGACAAGTAGTGTGACTCAAGTATTTAAGAAGATGATGGAGATGTTGTAGAGAGAGGTGAAGCACAGCAGCATCCCAAATGGGGAGAATGACAGGAACTGTCTAGTGACCTAAAAGAATCGGCTGTCGGACAGAGGATACTTGACAGTGGTAACATGATAGGGGGGGAGGGGGTCCAACCCGTGTCTACAGAGATGCAATGAGGAATCATGTAACAAAACAACACAAATTAGGAAAGTTAATCACGAAGGATCAATAGTATGTATGAATTTGGAACTCTGCTGGATTACAGAGTCACGAAGTTCTGAAGGAAGTGTCAGAGATCACGATGATTGTTAGGAACATCAGACGTTACGGGAAGAAATTACAAAATTAGAACCTCTGAGGTCCGGTCGTATCAGTTCTGTAGAGGAGTCTATGGTAGCCCTCTTGGTGAGTCTTGGTAGCCTCGGCTTGGTGAGTCTTGGTAAGCTTCCTCCTTGGGTGAATCCTGCGGAAGCCTCTCTTGTGTGAGTTCTTGGTAGCCTCTCTTGGTGAGAGATCTTGGTAGCCTTCTCTTGTGATCTTGGTAGCCTCGCTTTGTAGTCTTGGCAGCCCTCTCTTGGTGAGTCTTGGTAGCCTCTCTTGGTGAGTCCTTGGTACCTCTCCTTGGTGAGTCTGGTAGCCTCTCTTGGTGAGTCTTGTAGCCTCCCCTGGTGAGTCTTGTAGCCTCTCCTCTTGGTGAGTCTTGGTACCTCCCTACTCTTGTTGAGTCTTGGTACCTCTCCCATGGTGAGACTTGGTACCACTCTTGGCGAGTCTTGGAAGCCGCTCTTGGCGATCCTTGGTACCTCTCTTGGTGAGTCTTGGTAGCCTCTCTTGGCGAGTCTTGGTAGCCTCTCTTGGTGAGGTCTTGGTAGCCTCGCTCTTGGTGAGTCTGGTAGCCTCTCTGGAAGAGTCTTGGTAGCCACAGCTGGAGAGTCTTGTAGCCTCTCTGGAGAGTCTTGGTAGCCTCTCGGAGAGATCTTGGAAGCCTCTCCTGGATAGTCCTTTGGTAGCCTATCTCTGGAGAAGTCATTGGTAGCCACTCTGGAGAGTCTTGGTAGCCTCTCTGGAGAGTCTTGGTAGCCTCTCTGGCGAGTCTTGGTAGTCCTCTCAGGAGAGTCTTGGTAGCCTCTTCTTGTAGAGACTTGGTAGCCTCTCTGGAGAGTCTTGGAGTAGCCTCTCTGAGAGTCTTGGTAGCCCTCTCCTTAGGTCTCTGGTAGCCTGTGTCGTCTGGAGAGTCTTGGTAGCCTCGCTGGAGAGTCTGGTATCCCTCTGGCGAGTCCCTTGGTAGCCTCTCTGAGAGTCTTGGTAGCCCTCCTGGAGAGTCTTGGTAGCCTCCAAGGAAGTCTTGGTAGCCTCTCTGAGACACACTTGACTCACTGACGAGCCCAATCTTTTATCCTCGGAGAAAACGGTTTCAGTTTTCCTCGATAAGATAACGGGTAATGGCGGTAACATATATGGTGTACCTCTTTTGTTATGGGCCATTGTGAGAGTGTGTATTGGGAGGGAGGGAGGGTGCCGGTGGTGGGATGGTGTGGCGGTGGAGGAAGGGTTCCTGGTGGAGGAGGTGCCGGTGTGGGAGGGTATGCGGTGGAGGTAGGGGAGAGGCTGGGCTGCTGGGTGGACACTTCTCAACAGCATCGCAGATAAGCTACTGTTGTTTCACACTGATGAATCAGCAACATTTGACAGTATGAACCAAAATACCACATTAAACCACACGCTGAGTTGTCAGGAGATCAGCTTACCAGGATGCACTAATCTGCTATATAAACCCAGGATGGAAGATCTCAGTATTCGAAAAATTCCATTTCGTCTGTAAATGATTGGGTGACCTATTAGACCTTGTACTGGCATGTACGGTTTTCTGCTTTGTGGTTTAGGAAGAAGAACAGATCCACAACACGAAATGAGTTTAGAAAACTTTGTACAGTTAACGAGGACATTGTCTAATAGAACGGATGTGGGAAATGTTGTGCTGCTCTGTATGAACGTACAACAATATACTAACATCCCGCAATAGATAACATGGAAGGAAGCCGTTTTGGCCGACATCAAAAACCTTTGAAGTGTTGAAAAACCTCGAGTTCAGATTTAATATATGGTGTTGATAATGATTACCGGCTAACACCAAGCAGTCATTATTTTGGTATGATATGTCACGAGTGTTTCCAATGCCATGATCTGTAACCAGTAAGTGGGAGAAACCGGGAGTCATCACATCGTAGAATGAAGGTGAGCGCCATCAAAGTGTTTCAGGGTTAACGTAAGGTAACGGAGTCCAACCAAGTGATGACTGAACGTGATTCCATCTATAAGAGGAAGACCATTACGTGTGTCAGAAGATAACAGAATATGCTGGCGGGATGCCAGACCCAGAGGTAAACACCAGGAAACATGATCAGTAAATGAAACATTTTTTCTACAATAGGAGATGTGAGGGGGGTATGAAGGACAGCTCCGAGAATACAAAAAGAAACGCAACAACTTGACCCTAAAGTGAACGGTCTGCATCGGTTGCGGCAAGACAGTGCAGAACTCTCCATGGAACACCTCCCTCCACACTTCTCCGAATATATCAGTAGTCTCAGCACACTAAGATAGCACCTCCCCAATGACTTATCTAGCCTCAGTCAATGTAGATGTGGGCGACCAACAACACCTGTTGACATGCCACACTCGGGAGACAAACCCCCCGGTCCACCTCTTCCTCCCTCCCCACTCCCCCGGATCCGAAAATGAACTAAAGCTTATAACCTGTGAAATAATGTGGAATATTTCCCAGTAAAGAGTGGGAAGAAAACGGTATTTTTTATCTGGCATTTATATTAGATCCCAACGCAGCTCCATGGGATCCTATACCCCCTCAATAGAAGTCCACAGCATAGACAGATGTTAGCGTACTAATGCAGATAGAAAACGTTGAAAAAATTGCCTGAGAAGCATTTTGTTTTTTTAGTACATGTGTTTCCTGTGTATAACTAAGATTGGAAATTTACAAGATCGTATTTTGTAAGATTTGAGTGAACAGTGGTTTGCAGCACTAGATCTTAGAACATCTGTGAGACGCAGAACCTAGTGAACGTCTTCATCAGGACATTCAAACCATAGTGTAGAAAGAAACATCACAAGAAATGTGGAAGTCATGATGTGTTAATTAATTCTGTAAGAACCCTAAAACTTATGAGAAAATGCCCAATCAAAAATATTTTGCCTGGTCCAGCACAACAAGTGTGATTTTTCAGTGCTGATCTAGGATTTCCTCATAACGTTTATAATCATTTTCATATTTAGAATTTAAGAAATATTTATATAAGTAATATTTTTGATTTCAGAGAAACTTAAGTAAATGAAGACAGATTACCAATATGTAATGTAACGGTAATGTATTACTCACTAGAGATACTTTTGGAATAAAAAAAAATACTATAATATAAAAGTATTGAAGGAACGTTACTTTCCGTCCACACGATTTCCACAACTTGTATTAAGTAAAAGATTAGAAGATTATTGTAACCTCTGCCGCTAACAACAACCTACTTTTTAATTAACTAGAAGTTTATAGTTAAAAATCAAAGAGTTTTTTTAAACTTCCTCAACATCACTTTTAGTGTAGATGAAATGTGCCCGAATTTTTCATTGCAAAAAATTCTTAAAAATGCATTTTGTGTGTTCATATAGAATTAACAAATGACTATTCAATATAGATTTAAGACTGTAGAAGCGCTGGCAGTCAACATCCGTACAAGCCAATATCATTTACGAATAAAATATTCAACAGAAAAAAATATTATCCCAGGAACACGTCAGCTAACGCATGAATAACCATCCCACATAACCATCAATAGGCCGCTATACAGAAATTCACTGTTTATTCTACCCAATTCTACTGTGATTATTTAAACTTAAATTAACATTCAATCTCAACTAAGTCATACTCATAAAAAGCAAACGTTTGATATTATTATCTTAGGTCATTAATATCTCAATTTTCTTCCCACGCACAACCAGTGCCAGGCTTCCTGCCACGAAACAGTGCCGAGGATACCCGCCAACAACAGTGCCAGGTTCCCGCCACAAAACAGTGCAACGTTCCCGGCCACCAACAGTGCTAGGTGTTTCCCGCAACAACAAAACATGCCAGGTTCCCCCTGCCACAACCAGTGCCAGGTTCCCGCCACAACAGTGCCAGGTTCCCTGCCACAAACATGCTAGGTTCCCCCACAAACAGTACCAGGTTCCCGCCACAACAGTAACGAGTTCCCGTCACAAACAGTGCCGAGGTTCCCGCCTCAACAGTGCCATGTTCCCGCCCACAACAGTGCCAGGTTAGTGCCAGACTAACACACTTTTGCTTAATAACAATCTAAGAATGTTTGAAAAAATAGAAAACAGAACGGCGTTGGCAATTACAGATTACTTTTTTTAGAATTTAACTATAAGGTTCACCTGAATTAATTATCACAACTCTCGTTTTGTGTTGTTCTCTGCACATGAGGACTGTGATTTTTATTAAAAAACTGTACAGAAAATGACAAGTGTCCGGACTTTTATTGGTGTGGTCCTAATACCTGCACACCTTAAATACATCCGTGACTACTGTCACAACTCTTAGTAAACTCTGGTGTAAAGACTCGTGAAAACCAGGTGACTACTGTCACACCCTAGTTAACTCTGGTGTAGACTCGTGGGAACCATGATGACTACAGTCACACCCTAGTAAACTAAATGGTGTAACTCGGGAACCAGGTGACTATTGTCACACCCTATTAACACTGTTTAGACCGTAGGGAACCAGGTGACCTACTGTCACACCCAGTAAACTCCTTGTGTAGACTCGTGGGAACACATGTGAACTACTCTGTCACACCAAGTTAACTCTGGGGTGTAGACTCGTGGGAACCAAGGTGACTACTGTCACACCCTAGTTAACTCTGGTGAAGACTCGTGGGAACCAGTGACTACTGGACAGCACCCTAGTAAACTCTGTGTAGACTCGTGGACCCAGGTGACTTACTGATCACACCCTAGTAAACTCTGGTGTAAGACCCGTAGGAACCCAGGTGACTACTGCGTCACACCGCTAGTTAACCTGTGTAGACTCCCCAGTAGGAACCAGGTGACTACTGTCACAACCCTATTAAACTCTGTGTAGACACGTGGGAACGCAGGTTTGACTACTTCACAACCCTAGTTTAACTCTGGTTGAACGGCTCGTGGGTAACCAAGGCGGGGTTGGGGGGGTACCTACTCGTCACAACCCTAGTTTCAACTCGGATGTAGACTTCGTGTAAACCAGTGATCTACTGTCACACGCTAGTTTAAACTCCCGGTATAGACCTCGTGGGAACCAGGTTACAAACGTCACACCTAGTATAACTCTGGTGAGACTCTGGAACCAGGTGACTACTGACACGCCTAGTAAACTCTGGTGTAGAACCTCGTGGGAACCAGGTGATTACTTGTCACACCCTAGTAAACTCTGTGTAGACTCGTGGGAACCAGGTGACTACTGTCACCCCCTAGTTAAGCTCTGGTGTAGACCTCGTGGTCAACTCCAGGATGACTAACTGTACAAACCCTATTAACTCTGGTGTAGACTCGTGGGAACCAAAAATGAGTGACTACTGTCATGGGGGGGGGGGGGGGGGGGCCCAATAGTAAACACTGGCTGTAGACTCGTGGAACCAGGTGACTACTTTCACATCCCTAGTTACACTCTGGTGTAGACTCGTGTGAACCAGGTCAACTAACTGTCACACTCCTAGTTAACCTGGTGTAGACTCGATGGGAACCAGGTGACTACCTGTGCACAGCCCTAGTAAACTCCTGGGTGTAGACTCGTGGGAGACCAACAACCGACGATCACCTGAACTAGTCTTCAACAAACTATATATCCCGCAGTTTCACCATTAACAAGCTACAGAAGCAACACTAATCCATAATTTCCCAAGTGTTGATATCAATAACAGTTAGCAACATTGTGGCTCATTTTGGTTATGTTTATTATAGTAGTAATATATTCATAACCTTCTGTGGTGCGTAGAGTTGTCCCACGATGACCTGTTAATCCGACACTTACCTGTCCCAAGCAGTGCGAGGAGTTTGTCCCACGATGACCAGATAATCCCACACTTACCTGTCATGCAGTGCGAGAGTTGTCCCTCGATGACCTGTAATCCACACTTACCAGTCAATGGCGGTGCGAGTAGTTGGACCCACGATGACCTGTAATCCACACTTACCTATTCCATGCGGCTGCGGAGAGTTGTCCCACGATGACCCTAGTAATAGCACACACTTACCTGTCATGCAGGTGCTAAGTTGTCCCCACGAAGACCAGTAATCCAACCCACTTACCTGTCATGCAGTGCGGAGAGTTGTCCCACGATGAACCTGTAAAACCACCCTTACCTTTTCATGCGGTGCGAGAGGTTTTCCCACGATGACCTGTAATCCACACTTACCAGTCATGCGGTGCGAGAGCAGTCCCACGATGACCTGTAAATCCACACTTAACCTGTCATGCGGTGCGAGAGTTGGCCCCGATGACCTGTAAATCCACACTTAACTGTCATGCGGTGCGAGAGTTTGTCCCACGATGATCCTGTAATCACACTACCTGTCATGTCGGTGCGAGAGTTTCCCACGATAACAATAATCCACACTACCTTCAGCGGTGCGAGAGTTGTCCACACGATGACCTTTAAATCCACACATACCTGTCATGCGGTGAGCGAAGAGTTGTCCCACGATGACCATAATCCACAATTACCTGTCATGGCGGTTGCGAGAGTTGTCCCCACGATGACCTGTAAATCCACACTATACCTGTCATGCGGTGCGAGAGTTTGTCCCGCGATGACCAGTAATCCACACTTACCTGTTCATGTGGTGCGAGAGTTGTCCCACGATGACCAGTACTCCACACTTACTGTCATGTGGTGTCGAGGAGTTGTCCCAACGATGACGCAGTAATCCACACTTACCTGTCATGCGGTGCGAGAGTTTGTCCCACGATGACCAGTGATCCACACATACCTGTCATTGCGGTGCGGAAGAAGTTGGTCCCCACGATGAACCAGTAATCCCACTTACCTGGTCATGTGGTGGCGAGAGTTGTCCCAAGAGACCAGTAATCCACACATTAACCCCTGTTCCATGCGAGCGTGAGAGTTGTCCACGAGACCAGTAATCCCACACTTACCTGTCAGCGGTTGGTCGAGAGATGTCCCACCGATGACCAGTAATCCACACTTACCTGTCATGTGGTGGCGAGAGTTGTCCCACGAAGACCATAATCTACACTTACCTGTCCATGCGTGCGAGAGTTGACCCCCACGATGACCATAATCCCACACTTAACCGTCCTGTGGTGCGAGAGTTTGTCGCACGAGACCAGTAATCCACACTTACCTTTCATGTGGTGCGAGAGTTGTCCACGATGACCAGTAATCGCAACTTACCTGTCATGCGGTGGCGAGAGTGTCCCACGATGACCTGTCTAATACACACCTTAACTGTCATGTGGCTGCGAGTGTTGTCCCACGATGACCTGTAATACACATTTACCACCCTGTCAAGTGGGTGCGAGAGTTTGTCCCCACGATGACCTGTAATCCACACTTACCTGTTCATGCGTGCGAGAGTTGTCCACGATGACCAGTAAACCACACTTACTGTCATGTGGAGCGAGAGTTGTCCCACGATGACCAGTAATCCACACTTACAACTGTCATGCCGGTGCGAGAGTTGTCCCCGATGACCCTGTAATACACAACTTACCTGTCAATCGGTGCGAGAGTTTGGTCCCACGATGAACCAGTAATCCACACTTACCTGTCATGCGGTGCGAGAGTTGTCCCACGATGACCAGTAATCCACACTTACCTGTCATGCGGTGCGAGAGTTGTCCCACGATGACCAGTAATCCACACTTACCTGTCCATGGCGGTGCGAGAGTATTGTCCCACGATGAACCAGTAATCCACACTTTACCTGTCACGTGGTGCTAGAGTTGTCCCCACATGACCAGTAATCCACACTTACCTGTCCATGCGGTGCGAGAGTTGTCCCACGATTACCATATCCACACTTACCTGTAAAGTAAAACAAGGAAATTTATATTAATCGTTTTGCTCTACCATTAAGACCTAAATATCATAATCATTTTACATTAACTAATGAAAATTAATTATTTCATTCCATACACCCACCTCCCTATAGAGCAACCAGAGCTTAGTGATGAAGTGCTGCTGGAGGCCTGATTATTATAATTATTATTATATTATTATTAAAACTAAGCACACACCACCCTGGTAACAGCACTTGCAGGTAGAAAGGTTTTAAGGTTCAGAGAGGAATGCTAAAGGAAGTAAATCATATAGTGTAATAAATCTGTTATTTCAAAAAAAGTCAAAGAGAAAGCAGTGTCAAGGTGTGGCTGTCAGCGAGAGGGAAGATAAAATAAGAGTGAAAGAGCGGTAACGACGTCGAAGGTGAATAGGGGTTGCTCTGTCTGATAGACTTGACAGTCCAACAGAATATGACAAACTGAAATTGAAAATCTGACAATAACACATAAGTAAGAACTGGCGCCTCTCCATGAGATACCCATGACAGAGAACTGTGTTCCCACTGCCACAAGATACTAGATGAGAGCGTAGACTCGACAACTCAGATCAGGGCCAACATATTGAGCAAAAATGCACACAACATTTATGCTGATGGGCAGCTCAAACAATCTTATTGACAGTAAAGACTAGTGCGAAATACCGTTGGATTTATACATTCAATTCGTGAAGTCATGTTTTGGTCTCGCGAGTACTTTCATTAATTACTCATAAATGATAAGCCACAAAATATTGAGCTAGGTCACCAGTGTTCAAGAGCCAACAATGTTACTCACCAACCCTTATTAATCATTAATTATTATAAATCAAGGAGGACGTACTAAACCCTAGGATTATACATCGCCTGTGGAGTGATTGTGGGAGGTATTCAGAGTCTTCAATTCAGTGAACTGGCAACGACAGATCCCAATTCCCTAGGATCAAAAAGCCTCCTTCACCATCCTCAAGGATACACCTACCTTGATGGTCACCAGTCCTAGGCAAGTCGAAAACTATGGGATAATTAGACTTTTACAGTTGATGAGACTAAAACACAGACTGCTATGTCACCTTATATAACAATGAAGACAAATACAGGAGTTGCAAACAAAATTACATAGGAACACCACCTTGTTCCTTTAAACATTTTTTAGTTTCAATATGGAGTTGGACAGACATTTGCAAAAAAAAGTTTTTTTAAAATCACGTCCCACCAATTCGCAAAAAGAAAAATCTCACATTTAGTCTATATGAAGCAATATTCAGGGAAATTTTGAGCCATTACTCAAGCAAAACTACATGAAACTCTTCTGAAGACGACGGTGAGGAAATCGGTATCCTGACTTACATTCCAACTGACCGCCACAGAGTGCCTCGATTAATATTTAGATCAAATGATCGAAGAAGGGCCAATCTAAGCCGTTCCCTTCACTTTCATGTTACTTTATTCATACTATTTTGAACATTACATAGCGGTTTGACGGTGCATTATCGTCTTGGATGATAGCGCAAAATAAGTTAATATTATTCCAGTATTTGACAGTTCAAACAGAGCAGGTTTCATGTTATTTTTGAACCAACCCCTGACAGAGAATTTTCACAGAATGTTGATTGGTGTTTGTACTGACAAAACTCAGCCATGTTTAATCACGATCACCTACGCTTAAGAGAAGGACCTCCCGTCCCTCAACAAATTTTAATGCCAAGCAACACCATGACGTTCAAGTTACAGCGAGCATCCCCAACATCCACTTACGATCAGTAAGCTTCGTCAACAAAGAGCTTTCCTTACATCTCATAAGGTTGAATACTGGTCATCAAAATTATATACTACAAAATAAGACGTCTACAATTTCGGAACAAATATTTTGGACATTTCAAATAACATACAAGATTCGTCAAAATAATAACACTGCTAGGACTGTGATAAAATCACGGATCAATCATTGCCAAGTTACAGTTGTTGTTGCATCAATACAGATTTTGTAGACATCAATACAGTTGTTTTACCCTCTCTGGAGAGTTTGGTAGCCTTCTGGAGATCTTGGTAGCCCTCAGAGTTTTTTACCTCTCTGGGGAGTTTGGGTTGGCTCTCTGGAGAGCTTGGAGCCTCTGGAGATTTTGGTCCCTCTCGGAGAGTCTTGGTAGCCTCTCTGGAGAGTCTTGGTAGCCTCTCTGGAGAGTCTTGGTAGCCTCTCTGGAGAGTCTTGGTAGCCTCTCTGGAGAGTCTTGGTAGCCTCTCTTGGTGAGTCTTGGTAGCCTCTCTGAGAGTCTTGGTAGCCTCTCTGGAGAGTCTTGTAGCCTCTCTGGAGATCTTGGTAGCCTCTCTGGAGAGTCTTGGTAGCCTCTCTGGAGAGTCTTGTAGCTCTTCTGGAGAGTCTTGGTAGCCTCTCTGGAGAGTCTTGGTAGCCTCTCTGGGAGACACACTTGACTCACTGACAGCCAAGCTTTTCCTCGGGGGGGGAAACGTGTTTCGTTTCTCGTAAGATAATGGGTAATGGCGGTAACATATAGGGTGTTCTCTGTTGTTATGGTCATTGGGGAGAGTGGTGGATTGGGGAGGGAGGGAGGGTGCCGGTGGTGGGAGGGTGGCGGTGGAGGAAGGGTGCCGGTGGAGGGAGGGTGGCGGTGGAGGGAGAGAGGCGGTGGAGGGAGGGGAGGAGGCTGGCTGCTGGGTGGACACTTATCAACAGCATCGCAGATAAGTTACTGTTGTTTCACTGATGATCAGCAACATTTGACAGGATGACCAAAATACCAGCATTACCTACACTGCTGTGGTGTCTGGAGATCACTTACCTGGATGCACTATTCTGCTATATAAACCCAGGATGGAAGATCTCTGTATTCGAAAATCAGTTCGTCTGTAATGATTGGGTGACCTATTAGACCTTGGACTGGGCAGGTACGAGTTTCTGCTTTGGTGGTTGAGGAGAAGAACAGATCCACATCTCGAAATGAGTTAGAAATATCTTTGTACTGTTACCAGGACATTGTCGATAGAACGGATGTGGGAAATGTGTGGCTGCTCTGTATGACGTACAACAATATACTACATCCCGCTATTGATAACATGGAAGGATCCGTTTTGGCCGACATCATAAACCTTTGAGTGTTGAAAAACCTCGAGTTCTGTTTAATGGTGTTGATTATGATTACGGCTAACACCAAGCAGTCAGTTATTTTGGTATGTTATGTCACGAGTGTTTACCAATGCCATGATCTGTAACCAGTAAGTGGGAGAAACCGGGAGTCTCATCATCGTAGAATGAAGGTGAGCGCCATCAAAGGTTTCAGGTATAACCGTAGTACTGGAAGTCAACCAAGTGTTGGACTGAACGTGATTCGCAGTTGACGAAGACCGTAGGTGTGAGGAGTAAGCAGAATATGCTGTGGGACAGGGACAGGAGGAGTCACGGAACCTGACAGTACATGAACAGTTTTCTTAAAAGGAGGGTGGGAGGGGGTATGAGGACAGCTCCGAGGAATAACAAAAAGAAACCAACAACTTGACCTAAAGTGACGGTCTGCATCGGTGGGGCCGACAGTGATGAATCTCATGGAAACTCCCCTCCACACTTCTCCGAATATATCAGGACGTTCAGCCTCACTAAGATGCCCTCCCCAGTGATGATCTAGGCTCAGTAATGAAGATGTGGGCGACCACCAATGTTGTTGCCACACCGGGAGTCCATACCGGTCACTTCTCCCCCGGATCCGAAAATGAACTAGAGATGATTTTACTCTGTGAAATATTTTGAATATTTCCCAGTAAAGGAGGGGAAGAAAACGGTATTTATCTGGCATTTAGATTAGATCCCACGCAGCTCCATGGGGATCCATTACCCTCAATTAGAAAGTCCACATCAGATGACGATGTTAGTACTAAAGAGTGAAACGTTGAAAACAATGCCTGAGAAAGCATTTTGGTTTTTAGTAATGGGTTACCAGGGTATTATAGATTGAGACTTAAAAGATCGTTTTGAAGATTTGAGTGAACAGTGTTTGCACTAGATCTTTAGAAACAAATCTGTGAGACGCTGGAACCCTAGTGAACGTCTTCATACCGGACATTCAAACCATAGTGTAGAAAAATCACAAGAATGTGAAGTCATGATGTGTTAATTAATTCTGTAAGAACTACGAACTTTAGGAGAAATGCCCATCAAATATATTTTGCTTTGCAGCACAACACAGTGTGAGTTTTCAGGGCTGATCTAGGATTTTCTCATACGTTTTATAATCATTTCATTTGGAATTTAAGAATTTTTTATATACGTAATATTTTGATTTATGAGAAACTTATGATAATGAAAGACGATTACCAATATGTAATGTAATGGTAATGTATTACTAACTAGAGTTAATTTTGGAATCAAAAAAAAAATATATAATATAAAAGTAGTGATAGAACGTTACTTCGTCCACACGATATTCCACAAACATTATTAGTACGAAGGAATGAAGATTCTTGATAACTCTGCCGCTACACCTACTATTATAATTAACTAGAAGTTATAGTTAAAAATCAAGAGTTTTTAAACTTTAACATCACTTTTAGTTGTAGATGAAATGTGGCCGAATTTTCATTGCAAAAATATTCTTAAAAATGCTTTTGTGTGTTCATAAAGAATAAAAATGACTATTCAGTTAGATTTAAGATGTAGAAGCTTGCAGTCAACCATCCGTCACGCCCATCTCCATTTTCGAATAAACTATTCACAGAAAAATATTTTCCCAGGAACCACGTCGTAAGCAAGAATAACCTTTTCCACTTACCATCAAAAGGCGCTATACAGAAATTCCTGTTTTTTGCTACACAATTCTCTGTGATTATTTAACTTATTAAAAATTAATCTCAACAAGTCATATCATAAAAAGCAACGTGTGATATTTTTATCATTAGGTCAAAACTATCTCAATTTGCTTTCCCACCACAACAGTTGCCCGGTTCCTGCCACAAACTGTGCAGGATTCCGCCACACAGTGCCCAGGTTCCCGCACAACAAAGTTGCCCGGTGCTCCACCGACTCAACCCGTGCTAGGTTCGCCACAACAGTGCCAGGTTTCCGCCCAACAGTGCAGGTTCCCGACCACAAAAGTGCAGGTTTCCGCCCATAAACAGTGCTAGGTTCCCGCCAAACAGTACCAGGTTCCCGCACAACAGTACCAGGTTCCCGTCACAACCCGTGCCAGGGTCGCCACAACAGTGCAGGTTACCCGCACAAACAGTGCCAGGATAGTGCCAGACTAAACACTGTGTTACTAACATCTAAGAATGTTGAAAAAATTAGAAATCATGTTCGTTTGGCATTACAAGAATACTTTTTAAATTAAACTATAAGGTTAACACTGAATTAATTATCAACCAACTCTCTGTTTTGTGTTTGTTTCTCTGCACATAGACTGTGATATTTTTACTGTACTGAAAATGACAAGTGTCGACTTATTGGTGGTCTAATATGCACAACCTTAAATACATCGGTGACTTACTGTCACACTCTAGTAAACTCTGGTGTTGTAGTCTGTGGAACCTGAGGGTGAATACTGTCCACACCCTAGTTAACTTGGTTTGTAGGACTCGGGGGGTTTTTTTGCGGAACCAGTTGACTACTGGTCACCCCCCCTAGTATAACTCTGGTGTAGAATGTGGGAAACCTGGTGACTACTTTCACCCCTAGTTAAAACTCTGGTGTAGACTCGTGGGAACCAGGTGACTACTGTCACACTAGTAAACTAGGTTGTAGATGTGGGAACCGGTGAACTACTGTCACACCTAGTTAACTCTGGTGTAGATCGTGGGACAGGTGCCTACTGTTTCACACCCTAGTTAACTCTGGGGTAGACTGTGGAAACCAGGTGACTACTGTCACACCTAGTAACTCTGGTGTAGATCGTGGGCCATGGGACTACTTGTCACACCTAGTAAACTCTGGTGTTAGACTCGTTAGGAACCAGGTGACACTACTGTCAACCCTAGTTAATCTGGTTGTAGACTCGTAGGAACAGGTGACTACTGTCACACTAGTAAACTCTGGTGTAGACTGTGTGAACAGGTGCTACTGTCACACCCTAGTTAACTCTGGTGTTGGCTCGTGGGAACAGGGGCTACTCGTCACACCATAGTTATCTCTGGTTTAGACTCGTGGGAACCAGGTGATACTGTCACACCTAGTTACTCTGGTGTAGACTGTGGGAACCAGGTGATATGTCACACCTAGTAAACTTGGTGTAGGACTCGTGGGAACCAGCGTGACTACTGTCACGCCCTAGTAAACTCTGGTGTAGACTCGTGGGAAAGGTGAACTACTGGTCACACCCTAGTACATTGGTGAAGACTCGTGGGAACCAGGTGATTACTGTCACAACCCTAGTTAAACTCTGGTGTAGACTCTTGGGAAACAGGTGATACTGTCTACCCTAGTTAAATCTGGTGTAGACTCGTGGGAACCAGGTGACTACTGTCAAGCTAGTAAACTTGGTCGTAGACTCGTGGGAACCTGGTGACTACTGTCACCACCTAGATAACTCTGGTGTGAATCGTGGGAACAGGTGACTACTGTCAACCCTAGGTAACTCTTGGGTGTAGACACGTGGGACCAGGTGACTACTGGCCACCTAGTAAACTTGGTGTAGTCGTGGGAACCAGACAACCACGATCATGAAACTAGTTGCAAACTTACTATATTTCCCGCAAGTTTCACTTACAAGCTATCAGAAGCAACACTATTCAATTCCCAAGGTGTTGATACAATTGACAGATAGCAACATTGTGTCATTGGTTAGGTGTATTTAGTAGTATATATTCATACCTGTCATGTGGTGCGAGAGTGTCCACGATGACAGACCTGTAATCCACACTTACTGTCATGCGGTGCGAGAGTTGTCCACCGATGAACCAGTAATCCCACACTTACCTGCATGCAGTGCGAGGAGTTGTCCCAACGATGACTGTAAGCCACACTTACCTGTCCTGCGGTGCGAGAGTTGTCCCCACGATGACCTGAATCCACACTTACCTGTAAGCGGGCGAGAGTAGTCCCACGTGTCCTGTATCCACACTTACCTGCTATGCGAGTGCGAGAGTTGTCCCCGGATGACCTGTATTCCACACTAACCTGTCATGCAGGCGAGAGTTGTCCACGATGACTGTAATCAACATTACCTGTCATGCGGTGCGAGAGTTGTCCCACGAGACTGTAATCCACACTGTACCTGTCATTGCGGTGCGGGAGAGTTGTCCCCACGATGACCTGTAATCCACACATACCTGTCATGCGGTGCGAGAGTTGTCCCGATGCCCTGTAATCCCACACTTAACTGTCTAGCGAGTGCGAGAGTTGTCCACGATGACCTGTATCGCACTTACCTGTCATGCGGTGCGAGAGTTGTCCGCACGATGACCAGTAATCCACAATTACCTGTCATGCGGAGCGAGAGTTGTCCCACGATGTCCTGTAATCACACTTACCTGTCATTGCGGAGCGAGAGTTGTCCCCACGATGACAGTAATCCCAACTTACTGTCAGCGGTGCGAGAGTTGTCCACGTATGGACCTGTATCCACAATTAACGGTCATGCGGTGCGGATAGTTGTCCCGCGGATTGACAGTAATCACACTTACCTGTCATTTGGTGCGAGAGTGGTCCCACGTTGGACCAGTAATCCACACTTACCTGTCTTGTGGTGCGAGAGTTGTACCACGATGGACAGTTTACACACTTACCTGTCATGCTGTGAGGAGGAGTTGTCACACGAGACCCAGTGATCCACACTTACTGTCTTGCGGTGCGAGAGTGTGTCACGATGAAGTAATCCACATGACCTGTCATGTGGTGCGGAGATGTCCACGATGGACAAGTAATCCACACTTACCTGTCATGCGGTGCGAGAGTTGTCCCACGATGACCAGTATCCACCACTTACTGTCGGCGGTGCGAGAGTTGTCCACGATGACGTAATCCACCTAACCTGTCATGTGGTGCGAGAGTTGTCCCACGATGACCAGTAATCCACCTTAACCTGTCATGCGGTGCGAGAGTTGTCCCACGCTGACCAGTAATCCATTACCTTCATATGGTTGCGAGAGTTGTTCCACGAGACAGTAATCCCACACTTTACTGTCATGTGGTTGCGAGAGTTGTCCCCGATGACCAGTAATCACACTTACCTGTCATGCGGTGCGAGAGTTGTCCCACGATGACCTGTTAATCCACTTAACCTGTCAATGTGGTGAGAGTTAGAGTTGTCCCTCATGACTGTAATAACCTTACCTGTAATGTGGGTTGCGAGAGTTGTCCACGGATGACCTGTATCACGCTTTCCTGTCATAGCGGTGCGAGAGTTGTCCCACGATGACAGTAATCCACCTTACCTGTCATGTGGTGCGAGAGTATGTCCCACGATGACCAGTAATCACACTTAATGTCATGCGGGCGAGAGTTGCACGATGACTGTAATAAACGTTACCTGTCATGCGGAGCGCGAGTTGTCCACGTGACCAGTATTCAACACTTACCTGGCATGTGGTGCGAGAGTTGTCCCACGATGACAGTTAATCCACACTTACCTGTCATGCGGTGCGAGAGTTGTCACGTGACTGTAATACACACTTACCGTCATGCGGTGCGAGAGTTGTCCACGTGACCAGTAATCCACATTCTGTCATGTGTGCGAGAGTAGTCCACGATGACAGTAATCACACATACTGTCATGCGGTGCGAGGAGTTGTCCACGATGTCCAGTAATCCACCTTTCCTGTAAAGTAAACAAGGAAATTTTATATTAATCGTTTTGCTTACCATAAGACCTAAATATCAATATCATTTTACATTAACTAATGAAATTAATTATTTTCAATTCCATCCACCCACCCCTCTAAGAGCAAACCAGAGCTTAGTGATGAAGTGCTGCTGGAGGTGATTATTATTATTATTATATTTAATTATTATTAAATACGCACTAAACACCCTGGTTTACAGACCTCGCCAGGGTAGAAGTTTGTTACGGTCAGAGGAGGAGTGCTAAAGGAAGTATAATCAAAGGTAGAGTAATAAATCTGTTATTATCAAAAAAGTCAAAGAGAAGTCTGTGTCAAAGGTGGGGCTGTCAGCGAGGATGGGAAGATAAAATAAGAGTGAAAGAGCGGTTAACCGACGTCGAAGTGAATTATTGCTCGCTGTGATAGATGACAGTCCAAGAATATGACAAATGAAATGAAACTGAAAAACCAATACACACAGAGTAGGAACTGGGCTGCTCTCATGAGATACCCATGACTGAGACGTGTGTGCCCACTGCCAAGACGAGAGAGCGTAGTTCACAACCGGATAGCAAAACATATGGCAAAATGCACAAATTATGTGTTGCAGTCAACAATTTATGAAGTAGAAGACTAGTGAAATACCGTTGGAATTTATACTTCAATTCGTGAAGTCATGTTTGTCTCGAGTCTTTGTAATTACTATATGAACCACATTTATTGTTCAGTGTTCCAGCAACTATGTGACTCACCAACAGTATATCATTAGTTTTATAATCCGGGGAGAGCACTAAACGTAGGATTATACAGCGCCACCTGAGGGGGATGTGGGAGGTATTCAGGCTTCATTCAGGAATGGCACACAGATCAATTCCTAGTCAAAAGCCCTCTCACCAGCAGCAAGGGAACTACCTTGAGGGCGTCAATCCATAAGGAAGGAAACTATGGGAGAATAGACTTTTACGTTGATGACTAATAACACAGCTATGTCAACTGTATTCAATGAAGACAACTACAGGAGTTGCAACAAATTAATAGGAAAACACCTTGTTCTTTAACATTTTTTAGTTTCAATATGGATTGTGTCAGACATTTGCAGTTTAAAACAGACCAATTCGCAAAAAAAAAGACAAATCTTCTTGTAGTATATGAAATATTCAGGGAATTTTGAGCATTTACTCAAGCAAATTACTGAAACTCTTTGAAGACGTCGGTGGAGGAACTCGGTTCCTGACTTACAGTTTCAACTGACCCACACGTGCTCGATAATATTTAGATTTCAAATGATCGTAGAGGCCAATCTAAGCGTTCGCCTTCATTTCCTGTTATATCTTCATATAGTTTGAAAATTTCTAGCTTTGTGAACGGGTGGCATTATCGTCTGGATATAGCGCCAAATTAAGTTATTTTTCAGTTATTTGACAGTTCAATTAGCAGGTGTTCATGTTATTTTGACGAACCCCCTGACAGATGTTTCACAGAAGTTGATTGGTGTTTGTACTGACAAAACTCTGGCCATGTTTATATCACGTCAACTAGCTTAAGAGAAGGACCTCCGTCCCTCAACTATTTTAATGCCCAGCATCACGTACGTCAGTAAGCTTCCCAGCATCACGTACGTCAGTAAGCTTCCCAGCATCACGTACGTCAGTAAGCTTCCCAGCATCACGTACGTCAGTAAGCTTCATCAACAAAGACTTTCCTTACATCTTAAGGAATATCTGGTCATCAAAATTATATACCACAAAATATGACGTCTACAATTCGGAACAAATATTTTTGACATTTCAAATAACATACAAGATGTTCACAATAATACCACTGCTGACTAGGATAAAATTCACACAATCATTGCCAAGTTACAGTTGTTGTTGCATCAATACAGTTGTTGTTGCATCAATACAGTTGTTGTTGCATCAATACAGTTGTTGTTGCATCAATACAGTTGTTTTTGCATCAACACAGCCGTTTTTTTTAACTGATGAACTTTAGAGACTAAAAGATGTTATCCTAACTAATTTCATTTCGAATTCCAGTCTTATCTAAGGTATTACTACCTCCCCCGGGATGCCACCGTCAATGACACCCAGGTACTTACTAACTCCTAGATCAACAGGGACAGCAAGTGTAAGGAAACATGTCAAAAGTTTCCAACCGTGCCGGAGATCGAGCCACGGACCCCTCGGTATGTGAGCTGAGGGTACTATCAACCGACTCATGGGTGACTAAGATTTCAAAGATGAAAAAAATGTTATTGATGTCCTTTACAATGGAGATGCATCATGTTAAATAGTGTTGGTAGTTGAAGTGGTAATGGTAGTAGTAACAGTTGGTAGCTGTACTGGTAATGGTAGTAGTAACAGTTGGTAGTTGTACTGGTAATGGTAGTAGTAACAGTTGGTAGTTGTACTGGTAATGGTAGTAGTAACAGTTGGTAGTTGAAGTGGTAATGGTAGTAGTAACAGTTGGTAGTTGTACTGGTAATGGTAGTAGTAACAGTTGGTAGTTGTAGTGGTAATGGTAGTAGTAACAGTTGGTATTTGTACGGGAAAATGGTAGTAGTAACAGTTGGTAGTTGTAACTGGTAATGGTAGTAGTAACAGTTGGTAGTTGTACTGTAATGGTAGTAGTAACATTTTGGTAGTTGTAGTGATAATGGTAGTAGTAACAGTTGGTAGTTGTACTGGTAATGGTAGTAGTAACAGTTGGTAGTTGTACTGGTAATGGTAGTAGTAACAGTTGGTAGTTGTACTGGTAATGGTAGTAGTAACAGTTGGTAGTTGTACTGGTAATGGTAGTAGTAACAGTTGGTAGCTGTACTGGTAATGGTAGTAGTAACAGTTGGAGCTGTACTGTAATGGTAGTAGTAACAGTTGGTAGCTGTACTGGTAATGGTAGTAGTAACAGTTGGTAGCTGTACTGGTAATGGTAGTAGTAACAGTTGGTAGCTGTACTGGTAATGGTAGTAGTAACAGTTGGTAGCTGTACTGGTAATGGTAGTAGTAACAGTTGGTAGCTGTACTGGTAATGGTAGTAGTAACAGTTGGTAGCTGTACTGGTAATGGTAGTAGTAACAGTTGGTAGCTGTACTGTAATGGTAGTATTTAACAGTTGGTAGCTGTACTGGAAATGGTAGTAGTACAGTTGGTAGCTGTACTGGTAATGGTAGTATAACAGTTGGTAGCTGTACTGGTAATGGTAGAAAGTAACATTGGTAAGCTGTACTGGTAATGGTATAGTAACAGTTGGTAGCTGTACTGGTAAGGGTAGTAGTAACAGTTGGTAGCTGTACTGGTAATGGTAGTAGTAACAGTTGTAGCTGTACGGGTAATGGTAGTAGTAACAGTTGGTAGCTGTACGGGTAATGGTAGTAGAACATTTTTGGTAGCTGTACTGGTAATGGTATAGTAACAGTTGGTACTGTACTGGTAATGGTAGTAGTAACAGTTGGTAGTTTGTACTGGTAATGGTAGTATAACAGTTGGTAACATACTGGTAATGGTAGTAGTAACAGTTGGTAGCTGACTGGTAATGGTAGTATTAACATTTTGGTAGCTGTACTGGTAATGGTAGTAGTAACAGTTGGTACTGTACTGGTAATGGTAGTAGTAACATTTTGGTAGCTGTACTGGTAATGGTAGTAGTAACGTTGGTAGCTGTCTGGTAATGTTAGTAGTAACAGTGGTAGTTGACTGGTAATGGTAGTAGAAACAGTTGGTAGCGTACGGGTAATGGTAGTAGTAACAGATGGTAGCGTACTGGTATGTAGTATAACAGTTGGTTGGGTTGTACTGGTATGGTAGAGTAAAGTTGGTAGTTGTTACTGGGAATGGTATAGTAACAGTTGGTGCTGTATGGTAATGGTAGTAGTAACAGTTGGTAGCTGTACTGGTAATGGTAGTAGTAACAGTTGGTAGCTGTACTGGTAATGGTAGTAGTAACAGTTGGTAGTTGTACTGGTAATGGTAGTAGTAACAGTTGGTAGCTGTACTGGTAATGGTAGTAGTAACAGTTGGTAGCTGTACTGGTAATGGTAGTAGTAACAGTTGGTAGTTCTCTGCAGTATACTGGTTCAGAATCTATATTAATAAGAAGTTTGTCAACTGGAATCTGCCTTAGTTGTGTGTAAATGTATAATAATACCATGACGAGAGCAGCTGTAGCATTTACCTTCTAATTTTTTCCGATCTTTTATTCATTGTTTTGAACCATCGAAGTTCACCAGATGAAAAAAAAAACCATACCAAGGGCGGGATTTGAACCCGCGGTCAGAGAGTCTCAAAACTCTGATGATTAAACTTCCCATGATGGACACACATTGTTAATATTATCAGGCTGACCTTCGTATTATGCTGGTTGACGTTTACTTAGGATTCTTGTGGTTTCTAATATGTAAATCTCTTCCCAACCACTGCATGCTATTTTTTAAGGCACCAGCTTCTATTTTTTTTCTTTCCAGCGAGGTCACGGATTGGACAAGAGGTTTCGATGTTGGAGGTGACGTTGCTTCGGGAAAATTATGAAGCGGCCTACTTCATTGTAGGTTTTCTTTTTTTTTTTTAAAAACTTATGGCACTTTTTCTACAAATAAGGAAGATGATTGATGGGTATTTCATTTATCTGAAATGTCCATTGTCTCAAGTATTTGTTTATTTTCTCGGGTTAACTTCTATGTTCCCCTGCAGACTCTAAATTGTGCTACTAGCTATATTCTGTCAAATATGTTATGTTAAAGCCACTAGTACATATGTAGTAGAGGAGTCCTCTTACAGGAAAAATGTTGGTGCCATGACAACAGATGGTGGTGTCTCTGGTTTGTCTGTGGAGGACTGTAGTGCAGCTATAGGGCTGGCACAGATTTGGAATACATCCAGCACAAATTGTACCAAGTCAAAAACAAATTGGTGCAAATTCTATGTTTGGGGCATCTATAAACACGGAATATCAGGGAAAACGAATGGGACATGCAACTTTGAGCATCCCAAAATATGCTGTGACCTCCTGTCTAAGGGAGTGTGTCGTACTACCTCTTGCAAATACTTCCACCCTGAGATATGTCATTCTTCAGTCCTTGAAAAACAATGTTACAATACCAATTGCACTGCATACTATTTAAAAGGGACAAGGAGGCACACACCCTGTACAACACATCATAGTAGCTATGGTAGCTACGACAACACCCCAAGTTTTTTTAGTGGTAGGAAACGAAGAAAGAAAATGGAAAGAGATAACCAAAATAATCCACCGCCTTGGAGCCTTGTTGGACTGGAGGCACAGCCAGTGGCGCCTCCGGACTCACAGCTGCTGATGCCAACAACAAAATCACTCCAACAAACATGCAACACAACCTCATTTATATTTGTTAAAATACAGGGCTTTAAGACATCCGCCAACAAAATACCTTTCATTAGTGGACTTCTAGGGGAGTCAAATGCAGTGTTTGCAGCCTCACAGAGACCCACGCAAAAGATTACTTGACAGTGAAAAATGGATACCTGGATACAACCTTTTCAGATGCGACAGAAAGAACAGGCAACAAGGGGGGGTTGACCTGTATGTCAAAATCTCTCTCATTTGCACAAAGATACTGAACACCACAAATGATGTAGTTTTTGACAATAAAATTCGAGAACCAAACCTTAGTCATTTTACTTGTATATAAGCCACTGGATGCAACTTTCCAACATTCAAAGAACTATAAAAAATTGACTCCTGTCTGGAAAACTTTCCAGCCCATCCCCAAAAATCTTGCTTTCTTGGCGACTTCAGTCTAAACACACAAAATGGGAAAAATATAGAAAATAATGTTGTACAGAAATAATCCCTGGAGGCAGCTCAGAAAGAAAAGTCACACACAGAGGAATGCTGAGTTTCTGCAACAAACACACCCCCAAATCAGCAGATAG
>NW_026506159.1:0-36504 GCF_026875155.1 Cherax quadricarinatus
ATCTGTCTTTTTTTTCTCCATAATCTACCTTCCAAAATTATTATCGTATTTGCTTTGTCTGAAAAATGGATCATTGCTTTTTTTTTGCAGGGGTCTATATTTCTCAGACCTCTGCAACACAATTGTCCTCAAAAAATTGTTAATTTCCCTAAATTGACGAAAGTCCTGGACTCCCCCACGAAAGCAGACAAAGCAAATTCGATTGTAATTATGGACAAGGTAGATTATAGGGGAAAAATAAATATTCCTAAAAACAGAGGAAAGACGTACCCTAAAATGGAGAAGAGACGTACCAAAAACTTTTCCTTCTAAATATGTACTTCTTATTATTTTTTTTTACTCCGCCTCAGCTCACTGAGCTGTGGGTACCATGCTTCGTGACACTTGTTGTTTCCCATCAGACTGCTTGATTTCCCAACCCCCTTTACTTTTACAACATTACATCATAGTCGTTGCCTCCTTGCAACCGACTTCCCTGGTGCAACAGAGGGGGACACTCGGGCCTGACCCTGGCCCTTTGGCCATCTGTCCCGGCGCGGAGGGGGTTTTGGGTGTGGTGTTAGAGCGTACGAAAATGGACTTGGGGATTTTGTGAGGGGCCTATGGGGAAACTTGTCTGGGGGGAAAGGATTGTAAAGAAATGACTTTTTTGGTTTAGTGCTGGGGTGGAAGGGGGGGATAGGGTGAGGACTGTTAGGGGTGGTCCTCGAAATCTGTGCCTCTTTTTTCCCCCCATCTGTCATGGTTTATAGCACCCCGTGCGATTTTAGCGAGGGTTTAGTTAAGGTGTGTGTGTGGATAGCGAACAGTTTTGGAAAAAAGACTTAGTAGATTTAAAGGGCATAATTGAGGAACGTATCGCAACGATACTTCCTCAATCCTTAGGCTAAAGGGAAACTCGGGGTAAAACTAAATCGGAAGGTCCAAATGGCTCAAACAACTGATCTAATTTAAGAAAAATGTATCTATTGGGAAATGCTTGCCACAGGATCCTGAGGGACTTGACTATCCGAGCTCACCTTATAAAACGTAGGGACACCTTCTGCTAAAATTTTTTTTACAAAAAAGAAAAAAGGGAAACCCCCTGATCTGAGATCAGCCCGATTCGCATTCCAGTGGGCTGGGTTTACCTCCAAGAGTTCAATTCTTGCTTTGTAAAAACCCAACATTCATCATCACATTATCGGTGGGGAGATGAGAGAAGAGATGAGAGAGAGAGAGAAGAGAGAGAGAGAGAGAGAGAGAGAGAGAGAGAGAGGAGAGAGAGAGGGGAAAAGAGAGAGGAGAGAGAAAAGAGAGAGAGAGAAAAGAGAAAAAGATCAAGACGCCCCTTGGGGGTGTTTTTAAAGTTGCAGCTAAGTAATCCATCACAGGGAAGCACTTCATGAGCTCTTTAAATATTAGATAACCTACCAAACATTTTAGAAGGCCCGTGCAAGCCTAAAACAAGGACGTAAGCTGCTCAGCTGAGGGACCTAGCAAAGACTGGGAAATCCCACCAGCTAACTCAGGGGAAAAAATGGGGAAATTTTGTATCGCTAAGGTCCCACAATAACACAAAATTTTTAAAAACAAATTTCCCCGACCACCAAGGGGAACAAAACCTCTTCCCCCGCAACGAGGGGAACCTTTGGGTCTGTTATTCTCCTACACCTGAAATCTTCTCGCCATGCCGTCCACTTGACTGCACATACCATCTCTGACCCACACTTTTCGCACACCTGCCGACACTATTCCAGAATCTGGTAGCATCTTCATCACAAGTTCGAGCCAGGAGTTTTTCTACAGAGATTGGTGCAGTTAATACCCCCTTTAAAAAGGGTCAAAAACCCCGGGGGGGCCCCCCTTTTTTTCCCTAAAAAGGGGGGAAAAAATTGTCAAAAATTTCCCCGGAAAAAAAAAAAATTTTTTCCGTTTTTTCCTTTAAAAATTTAAAAAAAAAATTTTTTTTAAAAATTCCCTTTTTTAAAATTTTTAAAAATTTTCCCCCCCCCTTTTTTAAAACCCCTTTTTCCCCCCCCCAAAAAAAATTCCTTTTTAAAACCCAAAAACCCCCCCCAAAAAAAAGGGAAAATTTTCCCCAAAACCCCGGGGAAAAAAAAACCCCCCAAAAATTTTATTGAAAACCCCCGGGTTTTTTAAAACTTTTTTTTTTAAAAACCCCCTCAAAAAAAGGGGTTTTTTTTTTTTAAATAAAATTTTTAAAAAAAAATTTTTGAAAATTTTTAAAAAAAAAAAAAAAATTTTTTAAATTTTTAAAAACCCCCTTTTTAAAATTTCCTAAAAACCCCTTTTTAAAATTTTTTTTTTTTTTTCAAAAAATTTGGAAAAAAATTTAATTAAAAAAAAAATTTTTTTTTTTTTTAAAAAAAATTTTAAAAAATTTTTAAAAATTTTTTCCAAAAAAATTTTTTTTCCCAATTTTTTTTTTTTTAAAAATTTTCCCCCCAAAAAAAAAAAAAATTTTTTTAAAAAAATTTTTAAAAAATTTTTTTTTTAAAAAAAAAATTTTTAAAAAAAATTTTTTTTTTTTTTTAAAAAAAAAAAAAATTTTTTTAAAAAATTTAAAAAAAGAAAATTTTTTAAAAAAATTTTTTAAAAATTTTAAAAAAAATTTTTCCCCCCCTTTTTTCTTTTTTAAATTTTTTTTTTAAAAAAATTTTCCCCCCCCCCAAAAAAAAAAAATTTTTTAAAAAAAAATTTTTGTTTTTTCCCCCCTTTTTAAAATTTTTTTTCCCCCCAAATTTTTCCTAAAATTTTTTTTAAAAACCCCCAAAAAAATTTTTTAAAAAATTTCGCCCCCAAAATTTTTTAAAAAATTCCCCCCACGGAAAATTTCCCCTTTTTTTTTTAAAATTTTTTCCCCCAAAAACCCCCAAAAAATTTCCCCCAAAAAAAAAAAATTTTTTTTAAAAAGGGGGGTTTTTTTTTTTTAAAAATTTTAAAAAAAAAATTTTTTAAAAAAAATTTAAAAAACAAAAAAAAAAACAAAGGTTTTAAAAAAAAAAACCCCCCAAAAAAAAAAAATTTTAAAAAAAAATTTCAAAAAATTTTTTCCCAAAAAAAAAAAATTTTTTAAAAATTTCCCCCCTTTTTAAATTTATGTTTTCCCTTTTTTTTTTTTTAAAAAAATTTTCCCCCTTAACTAGAAAAGTGGAAAATTTTTTCCCCCCTTTAAAATTTTTTTAAAAAACCCCCCAAAATTTGGGGTTTAAAAAAAAAATTTTTTTACTGAAAAAAAAAAAAAGGGGGGAGCCCCAACCAAAAATTTTTAAAAAAAATTTCCCCTTTTTTAAAACAAAAAAAAATTTTAAATTTTTCCCCCAACCCCCCCCGGGCCGGGGGGGTTTTTGGGGTTTTTTTTTTTCCCCCCCCTTTTTTTCCCCCCCCGGGTTTTTTTAAAAACCCAAAAAAGGGGGGCCCCCCCCCCTTTTTTTTAAAAAAATTTTTTCCCCCCAAAACCCCAAGGGGAAAAATTTTAAACCAAAAAAAAAAACCCCCCTTTTCCCCCACAAAAAAAACCCCCCCGGGGGTTTTTTAAAAAAAAGGGGAAAAATTTTTTTTTTTAAAAAAAAAATTCCCCCGGAAAAAGGGGGAATAAATAACCTTTTTTTTTTTGGGGGGGCCCCCCTTTGGGGGGGGAAAAAGGAAAGGGCCCCCCAAAAAAAACCCCCCTTAAAGGTTGGTTTAATTTAAAAGGGGCCCAAAAAAACCCTAAAAAAAAGCCGGGGGCCCCCCCCTTTGGGGGAAAAGGGAAAATTTCCCAAAAAAAAAAAAACCCCCCCTTTTTAAACCCAAAAAAACCCCCCCAAAAAGGGGGGCCCCCCAAAAAAGGGCCTTTAAAAGGGCCCCCCCCAAAAAATTTTTAAAATTTTTAAAAAGGGGGAAAGGGGGGGGGTTTTTTTTTTGGAAAAAAATTTTTTCCCCCCCCCCGGGGGGGGGGGCCCCCCCCCAAAAAAAGGCAAAAAAAAAAAACCCTTCTTGGGGAAAATTTTGGCCCTTTCCAAAAGAAAAAAAAAAAAAAACCCCCCCCCCCCCAAATTTTTAAAAGGGGGCCCCCTTTGAAAACCCCCCCCTTTAATCCCCCCAACTTTTGAAAAAACCCCAAAAAATTTTTCGGGTTTTTTTTTCCCCCCCCGGGGGAAAAAACCAAAAAAAGGGCGGGGGGGGGGTTTTTTTCCTTTGGGGTTTTCCCCCTTTGGAAAATTAAAAAGGGGGGTTTTCCCCCCCCGGGGGGGTTTTTTTTTTGGGGGGGAAAAAAAAACCCCCCCCCGGGGTTTTTCCCAAAAAAAAAAAAAAAATTTTTTCTAAAAAACAACCCCCCTTTTAAAAAAAAGGGGAAAAAAAATTTTTCAAAAAAAAAAGGAAAAAATTTCCGCCCCGGGGGAAATTTAAAAAAGGGGAAAAAGGGTTGGGGGGGTTTTTCCCCTTAAAAAAAAAATTTTGGGGGTTTCCAAAAAATTTTTTTTTAAAAAAAAAAAATTGGGGGGTTTGGGGGGAAAAGGGTTTCCGGGGGAAAAAAGGGGGGTTAAAAAAAATTTTTTTAAAAAAAACCCCCCCCCCCCTTTCCCCCCCCCCGGGGGGAAAAAAAAAAAAAAAAGGGGGGCCTCCCCCAAATTTTTTTTGGGGCCGGCCCCCCCCCCGGGGGGGGGGGGGGGGCCCCCCCCTTTTCCCGGCCCCCAAGGGGGGTTTTAAAAATTTAAAAAGGGGGGGGGGTTTTTTTTTTCCCCCTTTTTAAAAAACCCCCCCCAAAAAACCCCCCGGGAAAAAAAAATTTTAGGCCAAAAAAGGGGGGGAAAAAATTCCCCCCCCCTTTCCAAAAAAACCCCCGGCCCCAAAAAACCCCGGCCCCCCAAAAAAAAATTTAAAGAGTAAAAAAAAAAAGGGGGGGAAAAAAACCCCCCTTTTCCCCCTTTTTTTAAAAAAAACCCTTTAAATCCGGGGGGGCCCCCGGGGTTAAAAAAAAAAACCCAAAACCCAAAAAAAACCATAAAAGGATTTTTCCCCGGGGGAAAAAAAAAAAAAAAAAAAAAGGGGGAAAGGGGGGGGTTACAAAAGGGGGGAAAATGGGGTTAAAGGGAAAAAGTAAAATTAATTTTTTTTTTAAAAAACCCCAAAACCCAAAAAAAAAATTTTAAAAAGGGAAAAAAAGGGGTTTTGGAAAAAAAAAAATTTTTTTAAATTAAAAAAAGGGGGGGAGAAAAAAAGGGAGGGGAAAGGGAGGGGGGGGGGGTTTTGGGGGGGGGGAAAGGGGAAAAAAAAGGGGGGGGGGGGGGGGGGGGGGAAAAAAAAAAGGGGGGGGGTGGGGGAAAATGAGGGGGGGGAAAATGGGGGGGGGGGGGTTGGGGGGGGGGAAAAAAAAGGGGAGGGGGGGGGGGGAAAATGGGGGGGAAAGGAAAAAAGGGGGGAAAAAAGGGGAAAGGGGGGGGGGAAAAGGGGGGGGGGAAAGGGGGGGGGGGGTTTGGGGGGGGGGGGGAAAAAAAGGGGTTGGGGGGGGTTAAAAGGGGGGGGGGGGGGGGGGGGAAAAAAAGGGGGGGGGGGGAAGGGGGGGGAGTGGGGGTTTTGGGGGGGGGGGGGGGGGGGGGGGAAAAAGGGGGGTTTTGGGGGGAAAAAGGGGGGGGGGGGGGGGTTTGGGGGGGGGAAAAAATTGGGGGTAGGGGGGGGAAAAAAAAAAAAAAAAAAGGGGGGGTGGGGAAAGGGGGGGGGAAGGGGAGGGGGGGGAAAAAGGGGGGGGGGGGGGGGGGGGGAAAAAAAGGGGGGGGGTGGGGGGGGGAAAAAGGGGGGGGGGAAGTGGGGGGAAGGGGGGAAAAAGGGGGGGGGGGAAAAAGGGGGGAAAAGGGGGGAGGGGGGGAAAGGAAGGGGGAAAAAGGGGGGGAAAGGGATTTGGAGGGGGGGAAAAAAAGGGGGGAAAAAGGAGGGAAAGTGGGGGGAAAAAAGGGGGGGGGGGGGGGAAAAAGGGGGGGGGGGGGGGAAAAGGGGGGGGGAAAGGGGGGGGGAAAGGGGGGGGGAAAGGGAGGGGAGGGGAAAAAAGGGAAAAGGGAAGGGGGGGGGGGGGAAAAAAGGGGGGGGGGGGGGGAAAAAAGGGGGGAGGGGAAAAAAGGGGGAAAAAAAAGGGGGAAAAAAAGGGGAAAGAAGGGGGGGGGGGAGGGGGGAAGAAAAAGGGGGGAAAAAAGGGGGGGGAAAAAAGGGGGGGGAAAAAGGGGGGGGGGGGGGGGGAAAAGGGGGGAGGGGGGGGGGGGAAAAAAAAGGGGGGAGGGGGGGAAAATGGGGAAAAATTGGGGAAATAAGGAAGGGGGGGGGGGGGGGGAGATTTAAAAAGGGGGGGAATGAGGGGAAAATGGGGGGAAAAGGGGGAAAAGGGGGGGGGGGGAGGGGGGGGGGGGGGGGGAAAAAGGGAAAAAAAAAGGGGGGGGGGGGGGGGGGGGGGGAGGGGGGGGGGGGAGGGGGGGAGGGTGAGGGGGGGAAGGGGGGGGGGGGGGAAATGGGGAAAAAAGGGGGGAAAAGGGGAAAGGGGGGAAAAAAAAGGGGGGGGAGAGGGGGGGGAAAAAAAAGGGGGAAAAGGGGGGGGAAAAAAAAAAGGGGGGGAAAAAAGGGGGGGGGGAAAAATTTGAGGGGGGGGGGAAAAGGGGAAAGGGGAAGGGGGGGGAAAGGGGGAAAAAAGGGGGGGGGTAAAGGGGAAAGTGGGGAAAAAAAGGGGGGGGGGGGGTAAAAGGGAGAGTTGGGGGAAAAAGGGGGGGGGGGGGGGGGAAAAGGGAAAAAAGGGGGGAAGGGGGGGGGGGAAAAAAAGGGGGGGGGAAGGGGGGGAGTGGGGGAAAAAAGGGGAAAAAGGGGGAAAAGGGGGGGGGGAAGGGGGGGGGGGGAGAAAAAAAGGGGGGAAAAGGGGGGGGGGGGAAAGGGGGGAGGGGGGGGGGGGAAAAAGGGGGGGGGGGGGGGAGGAGGGGGGAAGAATAAAGGGGGGGGGGGGGGGGGGGGTTGGGGGGGAAAAAGGGAAAAAGGGGGGGAAAGGGGGGGGAAAGGGGAGTGGGGAAAAGGGGGGAAAAAAAGGGGGGGAAAAGGGGGGGGAAAAGGGGGGGGGGGGAAAAAAAGGGGGGGAGGGGGGTTGGGGGAAAGGGGGGAAAGGGGGGGGGAAAAAAAAAGGGGGGGGGGGGGGGGAGGGGGGGGGAAAAAAAAATTTTAAAAAAGGGGGGAGGGGGGAAGGGGGGGGGGGGGTTTGAAAAAAGGGGAAAAAAGGGGGGGAAAGGGGGGGGAAAAAGGGAAAAAAGGGGGGGGGGGGGGAAAGGGAGGGGGGGAAAAAAAGGGGGGGAAAGGGGGGGGGAAAAAGGGGGGGGGGGGAGGTAAAGGGGGGGAGGGAGGGGGGGAAAAGGGGGAAAAAGGGGGGGAAAAAAGGGGGAGGGAGGGGAAGGGGGGAGGGGAGGGGGGGTTTGGGGGAGGGGGGGAAAAAAGGGGGGAAAGGGGGGGGAAAAGGGGAAGGGGGGGGGAAAAGGGGGAAAAAGGGGGGGGGGGGGAAAAAAAAAAAAGGGAAAATTGAGGGGAAAATGAGGGGAGGGGGGGGGGGGGGGGGGGAAAAAGGTGAGGGGGGGAGGGGGGGGGGGGAGAAAAAATAAAAAAGGGGGGGGGGAAAAAAGGGGGGGGGTTTAAGGGGGGGGGGAAAGGGAGGGAGGGGAAAGGGGGGGGGGGGGAAAAAAGGGGGAAAAAAGGGGGGGAAGGGGGGAAGTGGGGGGAAATGAGGGAAGTGGGGAAGTGAGGGAAAAAAGGGGGGGAAAAAAGGGGAATTGAGGGAAATGGGGAAAAGGAAAATGGGGGAAGGGGGGAGAGTGGGGGGGGGGGGGGGGGGGGGGGGGGGGGGGGGGGAAAAAAGGGGGGGTGAGGGGGGGGGAAAAGGGGGGGGGGAAATGAGGGGAGGGGGGGGGGGGAAAAAAAGGGGGGGGGGGGGGGAAAGGGAGAGGGGGAGGGGGGGGGGAAAAAGGAAGGGGGGGAAAAAGGGGGGAAAAAGGGGAAAAAAGGGGGGGGTTGGGGGAGGGGGGGGGAAAAAGGGGGGGGAAAAAAAGGAGAAAGGGGGAAAAAAAGGGGGGGGAAAGGGAGGGGGGAAAAAAGGGGGGAAAAAGGGGGAAAGGGGGGGGGGGAAAGGGAAGGGGGGGAAAGGGGGGGAGGGGGGGGGGTGGGGGGGGAAAAAAGGGGAGGGGGGGGGAAAAAAGGGGGGTTTTAAATTAAGGGAGGGGGGAAAAAAAAAGGGGGGGGGGGGAGGGGGGGGGGAAAAAAGGGGGGGGGGGAAAAGGGGGAAAAGAGTTTGGGGGAAAAAGGGGGAGGGGGAAAAGGGGGGGGGGGGAAAAAGGGGGGAAAAGGGGGGGGGGGGGGGGAAAAAAATTTAAAAAGGGGGGGGGAAAAAAAAATTTTGGGGGGAAAAGGGGGGAAAAGGTTTCGGGGGGGGGGTTGGGGGGGGAGAAGGGGGGAAAAAGGGGGTTTTTGGGGGGGGGGTTTTTTTTTTGGGGGTTTGGGGGGGGGGGAAAAAAAAAATTTTTTGGGGGGGGGGGGGGGGGTTTTTGGGGGGGGGGGCCGGGGGTTTTGGGAAGGGGGAAGGGGGGTTTGGGGGGAAAAAAAAAAAAATTTTTTGAGGGGGGGGAAAATTTGGGGGGGGGGGGGGGGGGGGGTTTTTTGGGGGGGGTTTTTTTTTTTGGGGGGGGGGGGGGAAAAAAAAGGGGGGGGAAAAAAGGGGGGGCCCCCTTTTTTTTGGGGGGGGAAATTTTTTTTTTTTTTTTTTTTTAAAAAAAAAAAAAGGTGGGGGAAAAGGGGGAGGGGGGGGGGGGGGGGTTTTTTTTTTTTTGGGGGGGGGAAAAAATTTTTGGAAAAAAGGGGTTGGGGGGAAAAAAAGGGGGGAAAATTTTTTTGGGGGGGGCCCCCTTTTTTTTTTTTTTTTTTTGGGGGGAAAGGGGGAAAAATTTTTTTAAAAGGGGGGGGGGGGGTTTTTTTGGGGTTTTAAATTGGGGGGGTTTTTTTTTTAAAGGGGTTTTTTTTTAATTTTTTTTGGGTTTATTTCCGGGGGTTTTTGGGGGGTTTTTTTGGTTTTTTTGGGGGTTTTGGGGGGGGTTGGGGGGGGGGGGGGAAAAAATTTGAGGGGGGAAATTTTTTTTTAAAAAATTTTTTCGGGGGTTTTTTTTTTTTTTTAAAAAAAAAAAAAATTTTTTGGGGGGTTTTTAAAAATTTTTTGGGGGGGGCCCCCAAAAAAAAAAAAAGGGGGGGGGGGGGAAATTTTTTGGGGGGGAAATTTTTTTTAAATTTTTTAATTTTTTTTTTTTTTTTGGGGGGGGAAATGGGTTTTGGGGGGGGGGTTTTTTTTTTTTGGGGGGGGGGCGTTTTTTTTTTGGGGGGGAAGGGGGTTTTTTTCCTTTTTTTTGGGGGGGGGGGGTTTTTTTTTTTTTTTTTTAATTTTTTTAAATTTTTTTTTTAAAATTTTTTTTTTTTTGGGTTTTTTTTCCCCCCCCCCTTTTTTTTTTTTTTTTTTTTTGGGCCCTTTTTTTGGGGGGGGGGGTTTTTGGGGTTTTTTGGGGGGTTTTAAAGATTTCCCCCAAAAAAAGGGTTTTTAAGGTGGGGGGGGGGTTTTTTAAAGGTTTTTTTTGGGGGGGGGCCCCCCGGGGGGGGGGTTTTTTTTAAAAAGGGGAATTTTGGGGTTTTTTTTTTTTTTTTCCCCCCCTTTGGGGGAAATTTTTTGGGGGGGGGGGAAAAGGGGGGTTTTTTTTTTTGGGGAAAAAATTTTTTTGGGGGTTTTTTTTTTTGGGGGGGGGGGGGGGGTTTTTTTTTTTCCCCCGGGGGTTTTTTTTCCCCCCCTTTTTTTTTTGGGGATTTTTTGGGGGGGGTTTCCTTTTTTTTGTTAAAAAATTTTTTTTTTTCCCCCCCCTTTTTTTTTTCCTTTTTTTTTTTTTAAAAATTTTTTTTTTTTTTTTTTTTTCCTTTTTTTTTTTTTTTTTTTTAAAAAAAATTTTTTTTTTTTTTTCCCCTTTTTTTTTAAAAAAAAAAATTTTTTTTTTTTTTAAAAAAAACCCCTTTTTTTTTTTTTTTTTTTTTCCCCCAACCTTTTTTTAAAAAAATTTCCCCCAAATTTTTAAATTTTCCCCCCCCAAAATTTTCCCTTTTCCCCCAATTTTTTTTTAAATTTTTTTTTTTCCAAATTTTTTAAAAATTTAAAAAATTTTTTTGGGGGGTTTTTTTTAATTTTTTTTTTAAATTTTTTTTTTATTTTTTTTTAAAAAAAAAAAACCCCCCCCCTTTTTTCCCCCAAATAACCCATTCCCCCGGGGGAAACCCGGTTTTTTCCCCCTTTTTTTTTCCCAAAGGGGGCCCCCCCCCCCCTTTTTTTTTAAAATTTTTCCTTTTTTCCCTTTCCCCCCCCCCCCCAAAAAATTTTGGGGAAACCCCCCCCCCCTTTTTTGGGGGCCCCAAGGGGCCCCCCCCCCCTTTTTTTTTTTTTTCCCCCCTTTTTTTTTCCCCCCCCTTTTTTTTCCAGGGGGGAAAAAATTTTTTTTTTCCCCTTTTTTTTTCCCTTTTTTTCCCCCCCTTCCAAATCCGTTTAGGAAAAAAAAAACCCCCCCCCCTTTTTTTTTTTCCCCCCCCAAAAAAATTTTAAAAAAAAAAAAAACCCCCCCCCCCCCAAAGGGGTTTTTCCCAAAAAATTTTTTTTCCCCCCCAAATTTTTTTTCCCAAAAATTTTTTTTTTTCCCCCCCCAAAAAAAATTTTGGGGGGCCCACCAAAACCCCCCTTTTTTTTTTTTTTTTTTTTTCCCCCCCCCTTTTTTTCCCAATTTTTTTTTCCCCCCCTTTTTTTTTTTTTTTCCCCCCAAAATTTGGGGCCCCCAAAAAAATTTCTTTTAAAAAAAACCCCCGGGGGCCCGGGGGCTTGCCCCCCCCCCGGTTCCCGGGGGGTTACCCCAAAAAAAATTTTCCTTTTTTCCCCTTTCCCGGTTTTTTTTTGGGGGGCCTTTTTTTGGAAAATTTTAATTTTTTTTTTTTTTTTTCCCCCTTTTTTTTTTTCCCCCTTTTTAACCCCCTTTTCCCCCCCTTTTTTCAAAAACCCCCCAAACCCCCCCGGGTTTTTTTCCCATAATTTTAAAAAATTTTCCTTTTTTTTGGGGGGGCCCCCTTTTTTTTCCCCAAAAAATTTTTATTTTTTCCCGCCCCAAAAAAAAAATTTTTTAAAAATTTTTTTTTCCCCCGGGGGGTTTTTTTTTTCCCCCCCCCCGGGGGGGCCCCTAAAAAATTTTTTTAAAAAAAAAAATTTTTTTTGGGGAAAATTTCCCCCTTTTTTTTTTGGGGGGGGGGCCAAACCCCGGAAATTCCCGGGGGGAAAAATTTTTTTCCCCCCCCCCAAAAAACCCCCCTTTTTTTTAACCCCCAAAAATTTTTTTTTAAAAACAAACCCCCCTTTTTCCCCCAAAAATTTTCCCCAAAAAATTTTTTTTTTTTTTTCCCCCCTTTTTTTCCAAAACCCCTTTTTTTTTTTTAAAACCCCGTTTTTTTTTAAACCCCTTTAAAAATTTTTTTTTAAAAAAAAAATTTTTTTTAAAATTTTGGTATTTTTTTCCCCTTTTGGGGGTTTTTTTTTTTTTTGGGGGGGGGGAATTTTCCCTTTGGGGGTTTTGGGGGGGGGGAAAAAACCTTTGGGCCCCCCAAAAATTTTTTTTTTAACCATTTTTTTTTAAAAAAAAACCCAACCCTTTTAAAATTTTCCCCCAAAAACCCCCTTTTCCCCCCCCCCCAAACCCCCCCCCCCCCCCTTTTTTAAAATAAAATTTTAAAACCCCCCCAAAACAAAAAAATTTTTTTTTCCCCCCGGGGGCCCCCCCCCCCAACCCCCAAAATTTTTCCCCCCCCCCTTTTTCCCCTTTTTTAAAAAAATTTTTTTTCCCTTTTAAAATTTTTTTTTTTTAAAACCCCCTTTTTTTTTTTAAAAAATTTAAAAAAAATTATAAAAAAAAAAAATTTTTTTTTTTAAAAAAGGGGGGAAAAAAAATTTTTAAAAGGGAAAAAAATTTTTTTTTTTTTGGGGGGGGGAAAAAAAAAAAATAAAAATTTAAAAAGGGGTTGGGGTTTAAAAAAATTTTTGGGAAAAAATTTTCAAAAGGGTTTTTTTTAAAATTTTTTTTTTTTTAAAAAAAATTTTTTTTAAAAATTTTTTTCCCTTTTAAAATTAATTTAAAAAAAAAAAATTTTAAAAACCGGGAAAAAAAAAATTTGAAATTTTTTTTTTTTTGAAAAAAATTTTAAAAGGGGGTTTTTTTTTTTTTAAAAAAAATTTTAAAACTTTTTTTAAAAAAATTTTTTTGTTTCCAAAAAAAAAAAAAAATTTTTTTTTTTTTTAAAAATTTTTTTTTTTTTTTTTCCCTTCCTTTTTTTCCCCCAAAAAAACCCCTTTTGGGGGCTTTTTTTTTTTTTGGGGAAAAAACCCCTAAAAAAAAAAATTTTTTAAAAAACCCCCCCTTTTTTTTTAAAAAACCCAAAAGGGCCCCCCAAAAATTTTCCCCCCCCCCCCCCCCCTTTTTTTAAAAATTTCCCCCTTTTTTTTTAAAAATTTTTTTTTTTTGGGGTTTTTCCCTTTTAAAACCCCAAAAAACCCCCCCCCCCTTTTTTTTTTTTTAAAAAAATTTTTTAAAAAGGGGGAAAAAAAAATTCCCCAAAAAATTTGGGGAAAAAAAAAGGTTTTTTTTTAAAAAAAAAAAAAAAAAATTTTTTTTTTTTTCCCCCCCCAAAAGGGGAAAATTTTTCGAAAAAATTCCCAAAAACCCGGTTGTTTTTTTTAAAAAAAAATTTCCTTTTTTTTCCCCACGGGGAAAACTCCCTTTTCCCCAAAAACCCAAAAAAAATTTTTTTTTTTTCCCCCCCCCCCAAAAAAAAATTTTTTTGGGAAACCCCCCAAAAAACCCCCCAAAGGGCCCCCAAAAAAAATTTTTTTTTTAAAAAAATTTTTTTTTTTTTAAAAAAATTTTGGGGGGGCAAAAAAAAAAATTCCCCCAAAATTTTGGGAACAAAACCCCCTTTTCCCCCCCAAAAACCCCCCAAAATTTTCCCCAAAAAGGGTTTAAAATTTTAAAAAACCCCAAAAACCCCCCCCCCCAAAAAACCCCTTTAAAAGGGGAAAAAAACCCCCCCCCAAAAAACCCGAAAACCCCCCCCTTTTCTTTTTTAAAATTTTTTTAAAAAACCCGGGGGGAAAAAAACCCCCAAAATTTTTAAAAATTTTTTAAAAAAAAAATTTTGGGTAAAATTTTTTTTTTAAAAAAAAAATTTTTGGGGGGTTGAAAACCCCCCCAAAAATTTCCAAAAACCTTTAAAAATTTTGGGGTTTTTTAAAAACCCCCCAAAAAAGAAAAAATTTCCCCAAAAATTCCAGGGAAACCCCCTTGCCCCTTTTTGGGCCTAAAACCCCCGGGTTTTTTTACAAAAAGGGTTTTAAAATTTTCCCCCCTTTTTAAAAAATTTCCTTAAAAAATTCCCCAAAAATTTTTTAAAAAAACCCCCCCCAAAAAAAACCCCCTTTAAAAAGGGTCAAAAACCCCGGGGGGGCCCCCCTTTTTTTCCCTAAAAAGGGGGGAAAAAATTGTCAAAAATTTCCCCGGAAAAAAAAAAAATTTTTTCCGTTTTTTCCTTTAAAAATTTAAAAAAAAAATTTTTTTTAAAAATTCCCTTTTTTAAAATTTTTAAAAATTTTCCCCCCCCCTTTTTTAAAACCCCTTTTTCCCCCCCCCAAAAAAAATTCCTTTTTAAAACCCAAAAACCCCCCCCAAAAAAAAGGGAAAATTTTCCCCAAAACCCCGGGGAAAAAAAAACCCCCCAAAAATTTTATTGAAAACCCCCGGGTTTTTTAAAACTTTTTTTTTTAAAAACCCCCTCAAAAAAAGGGGTTTTTTTTTTTTAAATAAAATTTTTAAAAAAAAATTTTTGAAAATTTTTAAAAAAAAAAAAAAAATTTTTTAAATTTTTAAAAACCCCCTTTTTAAAATTTCCTAAAAACCCCTTTTTAAAATTTTTTTTTTTTTTTCAAAAAATTTGGAAAAAAATTTAATTAAAAAAAAAATTTTTTTTTTTTTTAAAAAAAATTTTAAAAAATTTTTAAAAATTTTTTCCAAAAAAATTTTTTTTCCCAATTTTTTTTTTTTTAAAAATTTTCCCCCCAAAAAAAAAAAAAATTTTTTTAAAAAAATTTTTAAAAAATTTTTTTTTTAAAAAAAAAATTTTTAAAAAAAATTTTTTTTTTTTTTTAAAAAAAAAAAAAATTTTTTTAAAAAATTTAAAAAAAGAAAATTTTTTAAAAAAATTTTTTAAAAATTTTAAAAAAAATTTTTCCCCCCCTTTTTTCTTTTTTAAATTTTTTTTTTAAAAAAATTTTCCCCCCCCCCAAAAAAAAAAAATTTTTTAAAAAAAAATTTTTGTTTTTTCCCCCCTTTTTAAAATTTTTTTTCCCCCCAAATTTTTCCTAAAATTTTTTTTAAAAACCCCCAAAAAAATTTTTTAAAAAATTTCGCCCCCAAAATTTTTTAAAAAATTCCCCCCACGGAAAATTTCCCCTTTTTTTTTTAAAATTTTTTCCCCCAAAAACCCCCAAAAAATTTCCCCCAAAAAAAAAAAATTTTTTTTAAAAAGGGGGGTTTTTTTTTTTTAAAAATTTTAAAAAAAAAATTTTTTAAAAAAAATTTAAAAAACAAAAAAAAAAACAAAGGTTTTAAAAAAAAAAACCCCCCAAAAAAAAAAAATTTTAAAAAAAAATTTCAAAAAATTTTTTCCCAAAAAAAAAAAATTTTTTAAAAATTTCCCCCCTTTTTAAATTTATGTTTTCCCTTTTTTTTTTTTTAAAAAAATTTTCCCCCTTAACTAGAAAAGTGGAAAATTTTTTCCCCCCTTTAAAATTTTTTTAAAAAACCCCCCAAAATTTGGGGTTTAAAAAAAAAATTTTTTTACTGAACGGTGATCACTGTCATAAATTTGCAAATTTAAAATTAGAAATTTGGGGTTTTTCCCCTTTTTTTTTTTCCTTTTTCCTGAAAAGGACAAATGGCCTTTTCTTTGGGCCCCTTTTGGGCCGGCCTTTAAAAAAATTTTTTTTTTTTTTTTTAAAAAAAAATTTTTTTTTTTTAAAAAAAAACAAAAAATTTTTAAAAAATTTAAAAATAAAAATTTAAAAATTTTTTTTTAAAAAATTAAAAAAAAAAGGGGGTTTTTTTTTTTTAAAAAAAAAACCCCCTTCCCCAACCCCCCCCCCCCCAAAAAATTTTTTTTTTTTAAAATTTTTTTTTTGGGGGGGGGGAAAAAAAAAAAAAAAAAAAAAGGGGGAAAAGGGGTTTTTTTTTTTTTTTTCCCCAAATTTTTTTAAAAAAATTTTGGGGCAAAAAAAAAGGGTTTTAAAAAAGAAAAAGGCCCAAAAGGGGGTTTTTTAAAAACCCCGGGGGGGCCCCCGGGGAAAAAGGCCCCCCCAAAAACCCCCCGGGGGGGGGGGGGTGGAAAAGGGGGAAAGGGGAAAATAAAATTTTTTGGGGGGGGGGAAAAAAAAATTTTAAATTTTAAAATATTTTGATAAAAGGGGGGTTTTTTTAAAATTTTCCCCCAAACCCCCCCCGGTTTCCCAATTTTAAAAAACCCCCCTTTAAAACCCCCAAAATTTTCCAAAAATTTTTTTTTAAAAAAAAAAAAATTTGAATTTGCCCTTTTTTTAAAAAAACCCCGGTGGCCCCCGGAAAATTAATAAAAAAAATAAAAAAAAAAACCCCCCCAAAAAAAAAAAAAAAAAAAAAAATTTAAAAAAAAATTTTAAAAAAAAAAAAAACATTTAAAAAAAAGGGAAATTTTAAAAAAAAAAAAATTTTAAAAACAAATTTTTTTTTTCCTTTTAAAGGGGGGGGGGGAATTTTTTAAAAACCCCGGGAAAAAGACCCTTTTTTGGGGGGAAAAGGGGGGAAAAAAAATTTTTTCCCCCAAAAAAAAAAAAAATTTTAAAAAAAATTTTTTCCCTCCCCCAAAAGGTTGGGGGGCCCCCCCAAAAAGGGGGGAAAAACCCCCAAAAGGGGGGGTTTTTTTTCCCCTTTTTAAAAAACCCCCCCTTGTTTAAAGGGAAAAAGGGGGTTACCCCAAAAAAAATTAAAAAAAGGAAATTTTAAAAAAGGGGGAAAAAAAAAAAAAAAAAAGGGGGGCTTTTTAAAGGGGGGGGGGTTTTTCCCTTTTTTTAAATTTGGGGGGGGGGGGGGGGCCCCGGGGGAAAAAAAAGGCCCCCCAAAAAAAGGGGGGGGGGGAAAAAAACCTTTTCCCCCCGGGGTTTTTTTAAACCCCCTTTTTTTTGGGGGGGTTTTTAAATTTTTTTTAAAAAATTTAAAAAAAGGGGGGGAAAAAAATTTAAAAAAAAAAAAAAAAAAAATTTTTAAAAAAATTTTCCAAAAAAATTTTTAAAAAAAAAAGGGAAAAAAAAACCCTTTAAAAACAAAAATTTTTAAAAAATTTTTTAAAAACCCTTTTTTTAATTTTTTTTTGAAAAAAAAAATTTTTTTTTGGGAAAAAAATTTTTTTAAAAAAAAAAAAAATTTTTAAAAAAAAAAAAATTTTTAAAAAAAAAAAAACCCCCCCAAAAAAAAAAAAAAAAAATTAAAAGGTAAAAAGGGGTTTAAAAAAACGGGGAAAAAAAAATTAAAATAAAAAAAAACCCCTTTAAAAAAAAACCCTTAAAATTTTTTAAAAAAAAATTTTAAAAAAAAACCCCGGGTCCCGGGGGGGAGGGGCCCCCCCCCTTTTTTTTTTTTTAAAAAAAAAATTTTTTTTTTTTTTTTAAAAAAAAAAATTTTTTTTTTTTAAAAATTTAAAAAAAATTTTAAAAAATTAAAAAATTTTTTTTTTTTTAAAGTTCGGTAAAAATTTTTTCCCCCCAAAAAAAAAACCGGGGGAAAAAAACCCCCGGGGGAAAAGGGGAAAAATTTTGAAACCCCGGTAACTGGGTTTTTTTGGAAAGTTTTTTTTTTAAAAAAAATTGGGGGGTTTTAAAAAATTTTTTTAAAAATTTTTTGGGGCCCCCCCCAAAAAAATTTTTAAAAAAAAAATTTTTTTTTTTGGGTTTTTTTATTTTTTTTTAGGGGGGAAAAATTTTTTTTTTTTCCCTTAAAAAAGGGGGGGCCCCCTTTTTTTTTTAAAATTTAAAAAAGGAAAAAAAAAACCCAAAAAGGGAGGTTTTTTGGGGAAAAATCGGGAAAAAGGAAAAAAAAACCAAAAGGGGGGGGGGCCCCCCGCCAAAAAAAGGGGGGGGAAAAAAAGGGGGGGGGGGGGGGGTTTTTTTTTTGGGGGGGAAAGGAAAGGGGGGTTTTTTTCCCCTTTTTGGGGGGGGGAAAAAACCCAAAAAAAGGGTTTTTTAAAAAAGGGGGGGGGGGGTTTTTAAATTTTTCCCCCCGAGAAGGGGAAAAAGGGGGGGGGGCCTTTTGGGGTTTTTAAAGGAAAAAAATTTGGGGGGGGGGGGGGTAATTTAAAAAAAAATTTTGGGGGGGGGAAGGTTTTTTTTTTAAAAATTGGAAAATTTTTTAAAAAAAGGGGGGGTTTTTTAAAAAAAAAAAAGGGGGAAAAAAAAAAAAGGGGGGGAAAAAAAAAGGGGGGGGGGGGGGGAAAGGGAAAAAAAAAAAAGAAAAAAGGGGGGGGGAAAAATTTTTAAAGGGAAAAAAAATTTTTTTAAAAATTTAGAGGAAAAGGGGGGGAAAAAAAAAAAGGGGGGAAAAAATTTAAAATTTTTTTTTAAAAAAAAGGGGGTTTTTAAAACCCATTTAAAAAAAGGGGGGTTTTTGGGGGGGGGGTTTAAAGGGGGGGGGTTTTGAAATTTGGGGTTTAAAAATTTGGGCCCCCGGGGGGGGGGGGGGGGAAAAAAAGGGGAAGGGTTTTTTTTTAAAGGGGGGGAAAAAAGGGGGGGGGGGGTTTTTTAAAAAAAAGGGGGGGGTTTTTTTAAAAAAAAAGGGGAAAAAACAAAAAAAAGAAGGTTTTTTGGGGGGGTTTTTTTTTAAAAAAATTTTAAAAAGGGGTTTTTGGGGGGTTAAAAAGGGGAAAAAGGGGAAAAAAAAGGAAAAAAAGGGGGGGTTTTTTTTAAGGGTTTTTTTTTTGGAAAAAAAAAAGGGGGGGGGGGGGAAAAAAAAATTTTTTTTTGGAAAAAGGGGGGAAATTTTTTTGGGGGGGGGGGGGGTTTAAATTTTTTTTGGGGAAAATTTAAAGGGGGTTGGGAGGGGGGGGAAAAAAGGGGGCCGGAAAAGGGGGGGGTTTAAAAAAGAAAAAAAAAGGGGGGAAAAATTTTTGGGGGGGTTTTTTTTAAAAAAAAAAAGGGGAAGGAAAAGGGGGGGGAATTGGAAAAGGGGAAAAGTTCCAAAAAAAAAAGGGGAAAAAATGGAAAAAAAAGGGGAAAAATTTTTTTAAAAAAATTTTTATTTAAAAAATTTTTTTTGAAAATTTTGGGGGGGGGGGAAAAAAAAAAGGGTTTGGGAAAAAGGGGGGTTGGGGGGAAAAAAAAAAAATTTAAAAGGGGAAAATTTTTGGGGAAAAAGGGGGGTTTTTTAAAAAAAGGGGGGGGAAAAAATTAATTTGGGGGGAAAAAAGGGGGGGGGGAAAATTTTTAAAGGGTAAACCCAAAAGGGGGGTTTTAAAAGGGGGGGGTTTTTAAAAAAAAAAAAAAAAGGGGGGTTTTGGGGGGGGGGGGTTTTTAAAAAATTTTAAAAGGGGGGAAAGGGAAAAAAAAATTTTTTAAAACCAAAAAAAAAAAAAAAAGGGCGGGGCCCCTTTTTTTTTTCCCCTTTTTTTTTTGGGGTTTAAAAAAAATTTTTTTTTTTTTTTAAAAAAAAAAAATTTTGGGGAAAAAGGGGAAAAAAATTTTTTCCCAAAAAAAAAAAAATTTAAAAAGGGGGAAAAGGGGGGGGGGGTTTTTTTAAAATTTTTAAAGGGGGGGGGAAAAAAAGGGGGGGGGGGGGGTTTTTGGGGGGGGGGGGGGGGTGTCCCCAAAAAGGGGGGGGGGGGTTTTTTAAAAAAGGGGGGGTTTTTTAAAAATTTTTTAACCAAGGGGGGGTTTTGGGGGGGGCCCCGGGGGGAAATTTTTAAAGGGGGAAAGGGGAGGGGGGGGTTTCGGGAAAAGGGGGAAAAATTTTTTTGGAAATTGTTTTGGGAAATTAAGGGGAAAGGGGGGTTTAAAAAATTTAAAAAGGGGGGGGGAAAAAGGGTTTTTGGGGGGCCCCCGGGGGGGGGGGGCCCAAAAATTTTTTGGGTTTTTTAGGGTTTTTTTGGGGGGGGGGGGGGGGGGGGGGGGGTAAAAGGGGTTTTGGGGGGGAAGGGGGGTTTTTTAAATGGGGTTTTTTTTTGGGGGGGGGAGGGTTTTTTTTTTTAAAAAATTTTTGGGGGGGGGGGTAAATTTAAAAGGGGGGCCCCGGGGTTTTTTTGGGGGGGGGGGGGGGGGGGGGTTTGGGTTTTTAAAAAAAAAGGGGGGGGTTTTTTTAAAAAAAGTTTTAAATTTTTTTGGGGGGGGGGGGGGGAAAAAGGGAAAAATTTTTTTAAAAACCCCCCGGGGGGGGGGGGGAAAAAAAAAAAAAAAAATAAAAATTTTTAAAAAAAATTTTTTTTTTTTAAAAAAAAAATTTTTTTTTTTTGGGGTTCCAAAAAGGGAAAAATTTTTTTTTTTTTTAAAAAAACCCAAAATTTTTTTCCCCCAAAATTTTTTTTTTTTTTTTAAAACAAATTTTTTTTTTAAAAAAAAAATTTTTAATTTTAAAAGGGGGGGTTTTTTTAAAAAAAAAAAATTTTTTTTTTTGGGAAAAAAATTTAAAAAAAAAGTTTTTTTTTTTTTAAAAAGGGGGGTTTTTAAAATTTTTAAAAAATTTTTGGGGGGGGGCCCCCGGGGGGTTTTCCCCGTTGGGGGGTTTTTGGGGTTTTTTAAAAAAAAAATAAAAAAAAAAAATTTTTTTTTAAAAAAATTTTCCCCCAAATATTTAAAAAAAATTTTTTTTTTTTAAAATTTTTTTTTTAAAAAAAAAAATTTTTTTTAAAATTTTTTTTGGGGGGGGGGGGTTTGGGGGTTTTTTTTTAAAAAAAGGGGGGGGGGGGAATTTTTTTTTTTTTTTAAAAATGGGGGAAAGGGGGGGGGGGAAGGGGGGGGGGGGGTTTTAAAATTTTTCCCGGGGGTTTTTTAAAAAAAAGGGGGGGGTTTTTTTTTTAAAAAAAAAGGGGGCCCAAATTAAAATTTTTTTTTTTTATTTTGGGGGGGAAAAAGGGGAAAAGGGGTTTCCCCGGGGGGGGGGGGGGGGGGTTTGGGGAAAAAAAATTTTTTTTTGGGGGTTTTGGAAACCCGGGGGAAAAGGGCCCCCCCCTTTTTTTTAAAAAACCTTTAAAAAAAAAAGGGGGGGGTTTTTTTTTTTTTTTAATTGGGGGTTTTTTTTTTTGGGGGCCCCTGGGTTTTCCCCCCCTTTTTTTTTAAAATTTTTTTCCCCGGGGAAAAAACCCCCGGGGAAAACCCCCAAAAAATTTTTAAAAAATTTTTTTTTGTTGGGGGGGGGTTTTTTAAAAAAAAAAAAAAAAATTTTTTTTTTTTTTGGGGCAACTTTGGTTTTTTAAAAATGGTTTTTTTAAAAATTTTTTCCCCCTTTTTTTAAAAAAGGAAAAAAAATTTTAAAAAAAAAAAAAATTTTTGGGGGAATCCCGGAAAAAAATTTTTTTTAAAGAAAGGGAAAGGTTTAAATTTTTTTCCCAAAAAAGGGGGGGTTTTTTAAAAGGGAAAATTTTGGGGAAAATTTTTGGGGGGTTTTTTTTTTTTAAGGGGGGAAAAAAAATTTTTTTAAATTTTTTTTTTTTTTAAGTTTTAATTATTCAATTTTAAAAAAAAAAGGGGGGGGAAAAAAACCCCCCCCAAAAAAAAGGGGGGAGGGGGAAAAAAAAAATTTTTTTTAAAGGGGGGAAAAAAAAAAAATTTTTTTTTCCCCCTTTTTTTTTTTTAAGAAAAGGGGGGAAAAAAAAAAAAAAAAAAAAAAAAAAAAAAAATAAAAAAAAAAAAAAAAAAAAAAAAAAAAAAATTTTTCCCCCCCCCGGGGTTTTTTAAAAAACCCCCCTTTTTGGTTTTTTTTATTGGGAAAAAAAAAGGGGGAAAAAAAACCCCCCCCCAAAATTTTTTTAAAAAAAAAATTTTTAAAAAAAAAAATTTTTTTTTTTAAAATTTTTAAAAAAAAAAAAAATTTTTAAAAAAAAAACCCCCCCAAATTTTTTTTAAAAAAAGGGGTTTTTTTTCCTTTTTCCCCCCCCTTTTTTTAAAAAAAGGGGGGGCAAAACCCCCGGGGAAAAATACCCCCCAGAAAAGGGGAAAAAAATTTTAAAAAATTTTAATTTAAAAAGGGGGGTTTTTTTTTTTAAAAAAACCCCGGGGTTTTTTTTTTTTAAAAAAAAAAACCCCCCCCAATATTAAAAAAGGGGGTTTTTCCCCTTTTTTTTTTTCCCAAAAACTCTTTTTTTTTTTTTTAAAAAACCCCGGGGGGGAAAAATTTTTCCAAAAGCCAATGATGTAAAAAACCCCCCCCGGGGGGGGGAAAAAAAAATTTTTTTTTAAAAAAAAAAAAAATTTTAAAAGGGGCCGGGGGGGTTTAAAAAAAAAAAAATTTTTTAAAAAAAAAAGGGGGGCCCCCGGGGAAAAAAAAAAAAAGGGGGGGGGTTTTTTGGGGGGGGAAAAAAGGGAAAAAAAGGGAAACTGGGGAAAAAAGGAATTTTTTTTTCCCCCTTTAAAAAAAGAAAAAATTTTTTTTTTAAAATTTTTTAAAAAAAAAATTTGGGGAAAAATTTTTAAAAGGGCCCCCAAAAAAAGGGGGTGGGAAAAAAAATTTTTTTTTTTTTGGGGGGGGGGGAAAAAATTTTCCCCCCTTTTTAAAAAACTTTGGGGGGGGGATTTTGGGGGTTTTGGGGCCAAAAAAGGGGAAAAAAAATTTTTAAAAAATTTGGGGGTTTTTTTTAAGGGGAAAAAAAAAAAAAAAAAAAAAAAGGGGGGTTTTTTAAAAATTTTTTAAAAAATTTTTGGGGGGGGGGGCCCCCCCCCTTTTTAAAAGGGCCCCCCCCGGGGGGTTTTTTTTTTCCCCCCCCCAAAAAAATTGAAAACCAAAGGGGTTTGGGGGGGTTTTTCCCCCAAAAAGGGGGTTTTTGGGGAAAAAAATTTTGGGGAAAGGGGGTTTTTTGGGCCCCGGGGGGAAAAAAAGGGGGGAAAAAAAAAATTTTTTGGGGCCCCCCCCGGGGGAAAAAAAAAAGGGGGGGGGGAAAAAAATTTAAAAAAAAAAAAAAAAGCCTTTTTTAAAAGGGGGGAAAAGGGGAAAAGGGGGGAAAAAAATTTTTAAAAAGGGGAAAAAAAAAAAAAAGGGGGGGGAAAAAAAAAAAAAAATTTTTTTTTTTTTTTTTTTGGGGAAAAATTTTTGGGGAAAAGGGAAAAAAAAATTTTTAAAAAAAAAAAGGGTAAAAGGGGAAAAAAATTTTTTTTGGGGGGGGGGGAAAAAAAAAAATGGGCCCTTTGGGCCCCCCTTTGGGGGCGGGGGCCCCCCTTTTTTTAAAACCCCCCTTTTTTGGGGGGTTTTAAAAAAAAAAAAAATTTTTGGGGGGGGGGGGTTTTTTTTTAAAAAAATTTAAAAAAATTTTAAAAAAAAAAAAATTTTTTTAAAAAATTTAAAAAAAAAATTAATTTTTTAAAAAAAAAAAATTTTTTTAAAAAAAAAAAAAAAAAAATTTTTTTATAAATTTTTTTTGGGTTTTTTTTTTTTTTTAAAAAAAAAAAAAAGGAAACCAAAAAAAAAAAATTAAATTTGGAAAAATTTTTAAAAAAATTTTTTTGGGTTTTAAAAATTTTTTTTAATTTTAAAAATTTTTTTTTTGGGGGGGGTTTTTTTTTCCCCCCCCCCTTTTTGGGGGGGGTTTTAAAAACCCCCAAAAAGGGTTTTTTTTGGGGGGGGGAAAAAAAGGGGGTTTTTCCCCCCCTTTTTGGCCCCCAAAAAGGGGGCCCCCTTTTTTTTTTTGGGGGGGGGGGGGGGGGGTTTGGGGGCCCCCCGGGGGGTTTTTTTTAAAAAAAAAAAAGGGGGGGGGTTTTTGGGTTTTTTAGCCTTTTTTGGGTTTTTTTTGGGGGGGGGAAAATCTAATTTTCCTAAGGACGGGAAAAAGACTCATCAGGGTAACTAGGGATCCCAGGCAGCTAGTTTTCTGTTCCAGCGGCTCAGTGCGGCTGTTCAAAGGGGTAATGCATGCTGCATTTTGGGCACACGCCCCAGCTCTGAGGAGCTGATGAGATTTTCACCTTATAATCGTGATACACACGTAACAACATGTGCCGTATATGCCACATTTATATTAACAATGTATCTCTTAAATCTTCTGTACCATATTATGTAATAAAATATTCCTATATATATATATATATATATATATATATAATATATATATATATAATATATATATATATATATAATATATAAATATATATATATATATAATATATATATATATATATAAATATATAATATATATATATATATATAAATAATATAATGATTGTTATATCACTTTTCTCTTATTGTTCTTACTCGTTTATTTATATTAATGATATTTTTTTTATCGCACCACAACTGTTACACAATTTCGAAAATTAAGTTTACCGGAGGTGTGAATCAGAGTACATCAGCGGGTTTATGTTTCAGCCTTGTCTCAGCACGATGTTTAATGTTCTATTCATTAGAGTACACTTCAACTGAGCTGACCTCAGCCGTCTCTAGCCTCTTCTGATATTATCTCTCTCCTCACCTAACCTGACCTGGACGCCTCTCTTTAACCATCTCTTCATTTTTCCTGTTTTGAGCCATCTCCTCACGTCTCCTCATCGCAGCCGTCTCCTCAGGTCTCCTCATCGCAGCCGTCTCCTCAGGTCTCCTCATTGCAGCCGTCTCCTTATGCCTCGTGATCGCAGTGGTCTCCTCACGTCTCATGATCGCAGTGGTCTCCTCACGTCTAGTGATCGCAGTGGTCTCCTCACGTCTCATGACCGCAGTGGTCTCCTCACGTCTAGTGATCGCATTGGTCTCCTCACGTCTCGTGATCGCAGTGGTCTCCTCACGTCTCGTGATCACAGGGGTCTCCTCACGTCTCGTGATCGCAGTGGTCCTCCTCACGTTTCGTGATCTCAGTGGTCTCCTCACGTCTCGTGATCACAGTGGTCTCCTCACGTCTCGTGATCACAGTGGTCTCCTCACGTCTCGTGATCGCAGTGGTCTCCTCACGTTTCGTGATCTCAGTGGTCTCCTCACGTCTCGTGATCACAGTGGTCTCCTCACGTCTCGTGATCGCAGTGGTCTCCTCACGTTTCGTGATCTCAGTGGTCTCCTCACGTCTCGTTATCGCAGTGGTCTCCTCACGTCTCGTGATCGCAGTGGTCTCCTCACATCTTGTAATCGCAGTGTCTCACGTCCTCGTGATCGCATTGGCCTCCTCACGTCTAGTGATCGCATTGGCCTCCTCACGTCTAGTGATCGCATTGGCCTCCTCACGTCTAGTGATCGCATTGGCCTCCTCACGTCTAGTGATCGCAGTGGCCTCCTCACGTCTAGTGATCGCATTGGCCTCCTCACGTCTCGTCTACGTGTCTTGACTATGACCATCCCTCACATCTCCTGACACTCGTCTAGGAAGCACCGTAACTTTCCTCTGAAGCTTCTCTCTAAGTTGTAACATTATTGTTAAACGATCCAAACATTTAATCGTGATTATCATTTATTTCTTATAGCTCTAACATATTGTACTGTTTCTTACACCATAGATTTACCATAATTTGTAGTTAACATTTTTATAGCAACAGAAGCATTGTTGTGCTCTAGCTCTCATTCCATCAATTAATTAATTGTAACACAAGCCTATGCAATTTAACTTCCACTCAATTATGAAATAAATTGGTTGTTTTAAGCTAACTTTGATGGCTGATGAGTTTAACAACTTTGATCACAGGGCACGTGAAAATGCCACTTGTCACAGAATTTAGTCCTCGCTATCGTACACAGGTGTTCAAAATATGAAGCCAATTGAATAAAAAAATTCTCTTTTTAAAAAGTGTCAGCTTGGATAAAAAACCTTCAGGTAACCTCTTGCGGGTTTCCACTTCAGGGGTTACTTAACAAGCAGGTTCCACTTCATGGTACTTAACAAGCAGGTTCCACTTCAGTGGTACTTAACAAGCAGGTTCCACTCAGGGTACTTAACAAGCAGGTTCCACTTCAGGGTATTTAACAACCAGGTTCCCCTTCATGGTACTTAACAAGAAGTTCCTCTCAGTGGTACTTAACAAGCAGATTCCACTTCAGTGGTACTTAAGAAAAAAGTTCCACTTCATGGTACTTGTTCCGCCCCTCGTTTGTGAACCTTCTAGGTCGGGTTTATGAGTATGTGTAAAAGGCTTTTTCACTAAATGTTATATTTTCAAACCTCATTAGTAGCTAGAATGATGATAGAGGACTTTTTAATATTATATGGCCTTAATTTATTTAGCTGTGTAAATAGATAGAATGTTTGGATGATGTAAACTACGGTACAGTTGTTTACTATCCGGCTGTTGTTTAGCCACTGACCCTCTTAATCCCAGGTGACGAAGTCTGAGAATTCTGTTATAGTCCAGTCCACTCTCACCTTTCGTGAGAGAAGCTTCTTGATTCCTGGATTTAACCTTCTGGTCCCACATGAGGTTCCCTAGTGACCCTCCAGCCCTCGAACGGTATCCCGACAGAAACGTCTCGGACGAAGTGTGTGAAAGCTGTATTGGGGACGCTGGTTATTGTCCCTAGCTCTGCCCCCCAAATCTCGGCCAAATTTTTTTTTTTCAACCGATTTCTTTTATTTTTAGTGTACTTTTAGAGTCATATTAGAAGAATAAAGACAAAGTTTCAGTATAATTGGCCAAAAAACAACAGAGAAAAAAATATTAACAGAATTTTGATATATGGCAGCATGACCTGACAAATTGGCACTACGAGTGGCACTTCCGACAATCCCAACTGTTAGAAATACATCTAGCACGACTTTTTAAAATAGCCATTTCATCTAATATATCTTAATTATTGGTAAAAAAAAACATTTGACAGAATTTTTGGCATTCACCAAATATCTGCCTTTTACCCCCCACAAAATAAAAAATATTTGAGATATTCCAAAAAGTCAAATTTTTTAAAAAGTCCCAAAAAACACTTTGTTTTAAAATTTTTCTGTAAAATCATTTCAATACAAATCATTAATAATGGCGTAGTAAAGCGAAATAAATGAATAAGTTTACTTCCGAGATATAGGCCAAAAACGCCGGCCGGCCCCCTTCTCCAATTTTTTTTTTTTGCCGAAAATCGCGTTTGTTTCGGGGTATTTCTTAGTAAACTGGTGTTCTAGTGCAGTAAATACTACTGTTTTAAAAAGCAAAATGCAGCAAACAACAAGGTAAAAAGTTCGGGTTTCCCCCAAAGGGACTGTGATGGCACCTCTGCGTTTTCTTATCCTCATAAACAGACATTGATAAAAAAAATCCGTTACAGTTTTATATCATCACTTACAGATAACACTAAAATAAATGTGAAAGACACTTCGGTTTTTCATTTAAAAATTAAAACGAAGATATAAGCAGTATTTTCCAGTGGGCAATGGAGAACAATATGATGTTCAATGTTGATAAGACCAGCTGCATTGGTATGGAAAGAATAAAGAACTCAAAAGGACACTTTATGCAAAACTAAAAAGAACTGTTTAAATAAAGCATAATGCAACATAAACCCAGTTAAGCACAATAAAGTGTTCACAAAAAGGGGAACACTGTATAAATGTACTGTCCCCCAGACAACATTTTACCAGAAGAAGGGGAACAAGTGTAATCTTCAAGGAAAACGGGATAAAATCTTCACAAGGGCCAAATCAACAAGAGTGAAGGATTTGTGGGTCAGCGGGCCATCAGTAGCAGCACCTCTTGCCCAGGCAAGTACTAGAGAGCCTGGCCCAAGGTGGGACCCTGGGAGAAAAAAAACACTCGTAACACATCAAAGGTGATTAAGGCTTGACCCTCCGCTGCTGACGCGGGGAAAACGCGCTTCTATATTTGTTTTAAAAAAAATTAACGTTTTAAAAAAAAATATTGATAACAAACTACCACCTGACAAGAGGTATAGGGGTTTTATAACCATTAATAACCAGGAAGATAATAGCCAATAGTGAGGGACTCCCGGTCATTCTAATCAACATGCCACCCCATTGTTGAATTTTCCTTTTTTTTTTTCTAATAATTTATAAGCGGTTTTAATAAAAATATATTTTTTTCTTTAATTTTTTTTGTTTAAAAACGTTTGCAAGAAAAAATTTAAAAAAATGCAAAAAGGGAGTAATTATTTAAAAAACATTAAAACCATGATTTAACTACAATACGTTGGCATGTCCAGCCGGCCACTGACACCAAATTAACCCTTTAAAAATGGTTAATAAGTGTGTTGTGTAAGTGTATGTATAGTAGTAGAGTATGGTTGCAGTCTTTGGGCCCCTTAGCCTTACTCGTCTGCGGGCTTCTTTTACCTTCCCCAAACTTCATGATTCATGTTTTCACTTCAACAAGTTGTTTGACCGGCCTGCAGTTGTCCAATCTCTTTGGGTTTTATACCTATCCCTCACTCACTTGAATTTTCCGCATTTTTCCATCGTTTTCCCAAAAGGGGCACCTTGAAAGTACCCTTCCGCATGTCATTCACATACCCAAAACAGCACCGGCCGTAGGGCTGACCCTTTTGGGGGAAAACTTTCGTCAGAGTCGCCCACTCACACCTCGTAACGACCCCTCCTGTTGTTTCCTTACTGTCAAGTATTCTCGATCTATTGCTGTGCCTTTCCCTTTTTTATTCCTACCTCTGCCTAGTTTTTACACTAATCTCTTGTCGGAACGGGGCCCAAATCCTTTTTACAATCCAAAAAAATGCAGTCACCACCCACTGCACAGGATTTTCCGTAACGAAACCCTGCTGTTTTATTAAAACTAACCCTTTTAGTTTCCCCCAGTCTTTTCCTATAAACTTCTCCATGATTTTGCATACTATGCATGTGGTATTCCATATTTACTCAGTATTTTTTGGGTTTCATGGATCAAGACTCAGCCCTGGCCCTGCCTCTTCACTGACTGCTATTTGGTCCCCCTCTCCCGCTCCATGAGCTTTATCATCCCTTTTTTAAAACTAGTAGGCCCTGCCTCCACTACATCATTTGCCAGGCTTTTTCCAAATTTCCCCAAACAACCCGTGGCCGAAAAAATACTTCCTAAATCCCTTGACTCATCTATCTTAAACTTCCAAATGTAACCCCTTGCTTCTGTGTACGATCTCGGAACATCCTGTTTTTTCCCCCTTTACTTTTCCTCGCACTTTTTGTTGTCGTTATCAGTCCCCCTTCCCTCCTGTCCTCTAGTGTCCTCAGGCCATTTCTTAGCTCGGAAACTAGCCTTGTCAAACTTTTGCATTTTCTTTTAATTTCTACGTGTTTGACCAGGAGTGATTTCCAAAACTGGGCGAATACTCCAGTAGGGCCGACTTACACAGTCACAAGTCTTGAACGATTCCTTACTGAGGTATGGGAACGCTTTTCTCAGGTTTGCCAGGCGCCTTTTTCCCACAGCATTACTGTTTAATAGTGTTTCCCTGAGAGTGCTCATATATAATCCTAAATGAGGTTTGCAGTTTTTGGGCCACCTAGCCTAACTCCGTCGCGGCTTTTTTGCCCTTCCGCGATCTTCATGACTTTTCATTCGGGGAGGTTAAATTCTAGGAGCCATTGCGGACCACGCGTTCGCCTGTCCCGGGGGCTCTTTTTTAGTCCTTTTGATCCCCACTATTTTAATTCTCCTCATTAACTTCACATCATTTGCAAACAGGGGCACTTCTGAGTCACCTTTCCCTCATGTCATTACATATACCAAGAATACACCGTCCAGACTGACCCTTTTGGGCCCCGTCGTCACAGGCCCCACTGTACCATGACTCGCTGTGCCTCCCTGTCAGGGATTCTTTGATCCATTGCATGCCCCCCTTTTTATGAGCCTAATCCTCTAGCTTCGGGACTAATCTCTTGTGAGGAACGGTCAAAGGCCTTTCCCGCAGTAAAATTATTATAATAAAAAGAACGCAAACCACAAGGGGCATACACGCTGCCTGCATCCAAGTAAATGCAAAACACCCTTCCTCCGTCTCATTTCTTACTTTAGTTTCCTTGTCATAAAAATCCAGAAGGTTTTTGACACAGGATTTGCCTTCCATGAATCCGTGCTGCCTGTCGTTTATAATCTTGTTCAGTTCCAGTGCTCCACCACTCTCTTTCTGATAATCTTTTCTATGGCTTTGCATACTATACACGTCAGTGACACGGGTCTATAATTTAGTGCCTCATTTCTGTCTCCTTCCTTAAAGATGGGGAATACATTTACCGTCTTCCATACCTCAGGTAGTTACACAAATAACCCGCACATAAAAGAGAGAAGCTTACGACGACGTTTCGGTCCGACTTGGACCATTTACAAAGTAAACACTAATCAGAAGTGGAGCAGGACGGCTATATATAGGCAGGAAGAGGTGGTGGTAGTAGTAGTAGTAGTAGTACAAGAATGGTAAATAATACCGACAAGATGAAATCAAGACACATGCGCAACACCCGGGCATCTCTATTGTCGACGTTTCGCCATCCAGCCAGCCTCTGGATGGCGAAACGTCCACAACAAAGACTCCCAGACGCTGCACATGTGTCTTAATTTCATCAATAGTAGTAGTAGTAGAAGTAGTAGAAGAGGTAGTAGTAGTAGTGGTAGAAGTGAGGAATAAGGAGGACGACCAGTCAAATACAAAGGAAGAGGAGCACTGCAAGAGAGCTAGGTGCCCACAGAGGGAGAGCAAGTGCACAGAGGTGCGAGAAAGGGAAAGTGGTGAAATAAATGAAGAAGGAACAGAAACACGAGACAGAAGAGAGAAAGACAATCCAGAGGAGAAAAAGGAAAGGGGAAAAGGGGGAAGAGGGAGAAGAAAAAGAAAAAGAAAAAATGAGGAGTCAGGTTAAGTCACGGGTGTTCTGAAGTTTGAAGCATTTTACAATGTAGTGGGGGAGCAAGGCATCTACAGAGACGAAGCCAGGGCTAAGGTTCATACAAGGGAAAGTTGTGTATTAGAAAGGATTCAACTAGACGGCGACTGTTCGAGTTGGAAGTAGGAAGACAGTTTTAGCAGAAGACCAGTCAATAGGATGGCTATGATCTCTGACGTGACAGAAAAGAGCATCTGTGATCCTCAAATTTCCCTTTTAAGCAGAAATTTCCACTCTTCATAATTCGTTTTCCCGTCTTGGGGTACCCTTCCCATTTCATAGACTCTGCCCTCTCACGTGCTAAACGTAATTTCTTCTCTCCCAAACTCTCTACTCCTGGGAACTGTTCTATCCTCTGCCTTCCCTATATTTCCGGTCTTTCTAATCTCAACAATTCTCTCCGTCCCTTAGACATCAAGCTTACCTTCCGCCAGACTAACACTCTTCGCACTAATCTCGTTCATACCTCTCCTCCCCTACAGATGTTCCTGGTGTCTACTATATTTCTTGCTCCTCCTGTCCTCTTCAATACTTCGGAGAAACTGGTCGATCTCTTTCTGACAGACTGAGGGAGCACAAAAATAGTGTTAGGCTTGCCGACACTAACAATGCTCTTTTCTGTCACATCAGATATCATAGCCATCCTATTGACTGGTCCTTCTGCTAAAACTGTCTTCCTTACTTCCAACTCGAACAGTCGCCGTCTAGTTAATCCTCTCTAATACACAACTTTCCTTGTATGAATCTTAGCCCTGGCTTCGTCTCTGTAGATGCCTTCCTCACCCACTACATTGTAAAATGCTCCAAACTTCAGAACACACCCGTGACTTAACCTGACTCCTCATTTTTTCTTTTTCTTTTTCTTCTCCCCTCTTCCCCTTTCCTCTTTCCTTTTTCTCCTCCTGGGTTGTCCTTTCTCTCTTCTTCTCGGATTTCGTTCCTCTTCATTTATTTTTCACCACTTTCCCCTTTCTCGCACCTCTGTGGCCCTTGCTCTCCCTCTATGGGCACCTAGCTCCCTTGCAGTGCGCCCTTCCTTTCGTATTTGCGGCTTCATCCTCCTTATTCCCCACTTCTACCATTACCACTACTACTACCTCTTCTACCTACTTCTACTTCTACTACTATATGATATTAAGACACATGTGCAGCGTCTGCGTGTCTTTGTTGTGGACTTTCGCCCATCCAGTGGCTGGCTGGATGGCGAAACGTCTATCGATAGTGAGATGCCCGGTGTTGCGCATGTGTCTTGATTTTATCTGGTCGGTATTATTTACCATTCTTGTAACTGCTACAACTACTACTACCACCACCTCTTCCTGTCCTATAATTTGCCGTCCTGCTCCACTCTGATTAAGTGTACCTTGGGTAAAGGACCAAATCGGTAAGCTCTCTCTTTATGTGCGGGTTTATTTGTGTATCGTTCCAGTCCACGGTATTGTGCCTTTTTTTTGTTACCTCAGGTAGTTGCCCAGTTACCATGGATGTGGGTTGAAGATTGTGGTTACTGGCAACACACAGTGTCTCTGCTCCCTCACTAAACCCACGGAATATGTTCGGTGCACCCCGCCTTGGATATCAAGGTCACTTAGGAGCTTCTTCACCTCGGGGGCTCCCCGTTTCGTGCATTTCATCCAACATTTGAGGTATAGCCCTTGTTGGTGTACCCCTTGTTTTGTTTTCCTGTGTCACTTCTGCCTCCATTGTAAAATACATCCTGAAATCTCATGTTTGAGCTCCTCATATACTTCTTGGTCTTTCTCGTGAGCTCCCCACCTTAATTCCTCAGAGCTGACTACTTGGTCCTGACTGGTTCTTCCTGCTGATATTGCTATAAAGGAGTTTCGGGTCAGAGCGACTTTCTATCTAGTCTTTTCCGTACTGCCGCGGGCACCCCTCCTTATCGTGCAAACCTCGTTTCTGCTCGTCGACTAATCTCCTATTTTCCTGGGCCCTTTGCCTTCTGTACCATTACCATCTCTAGCACACATAGATTTTGCCTCTTTACACTACGGTAAACAAGGCTCATTCCAGTCTTCCCATTATTTTTACCCTTGGTAACAAAACCTTCCTCGTGCCTCCTTGCATTTTGTTGTTACATAGTCCCTCATTTCGTTTTACTGACATTTCCTACCAACTCCTCTTTCCCACTGAGCCTCCTGCAGGAAGGTCCTCATACCTCTGTAGTCCCCCCTTTTATAGTTTGGCTTTTCCCTTTCTACTCCTGTTACCCTCTCCACTTGTAGCTCTACGATGAATTCAGAGCTCAGAACCACGTGGTCACTATTTCCAAAGGGCCTTTCATATGTGATGTCTTCAATGTCTGAGGTACTCAGGGTGAAGACAAGGTCTAGTCTTGCTGGTTTCATCCACCTCGCTCTCTATGGTAGTGTCTCTAAACAGTTGGTGCAGAGGTTTTCCATGTACCAACACCATTATTTTGCTCTCCATGTTTCAGGACCCCCCATGTGTCTCCCAGGTCTTTTCCCACTCAATTCTCCTTGTGTTTGAAGTCGCCCATACCCAGTAAACTTTGTTCTACCGAGTTGAGCTCTTCCTGCACCATCAGCTAGGTGTCCACCGTTGCTCTGTTGCACTCATTCATACTCCTCTCTCGGCCTCCTGCATTCCGTATGGGGTTATATACATCACTGCAATGACTCTCCTAAGTTCCTGACGAACTGTACCTGCTAATTAAATCCTTTCTCCAATCTCGTCTATCCTTCCCAATTTCCTGATATTCCCACGGTTTTTAATGAGCAGTGCTATCCCTCTCCCCCCTTCGTTGCTCCCTATCCTTCCTCAGGATCTGATATCAGGGTGTGAAGAGTGCGTCTGGCTATTGTCCCAGGAGTTTTGTTTCAGGACTGCTTTGATGTGTGTGTGTGTGTGTGTGAGGGGAGAGAGAGAGCGAGAGAGAGAGATGAGAGAGAGAGAGGAGAGAGAGAGAGAGAGAGATGAGAGAGAGAGAGAGAGAGGAGAGAGAGAGAGAGAGAGAGAGTGAGAGAGAGAGAGAGAGAGAGAGAGAACTCCTGTGATTGAGACTGACTCCACAGTGGCAACTGCTTTAGTGGTCCAATATTTCATAATAAATATTAAAAGTATATTATGGGAATATAACATTGTGACTTGTTAAAAGTGGTTTACAGTATGAGAATGTTACAACTGGGTGTAAGGCAGTATTGTTTGGGTAGGTATTTTATACTACAATTTAAGTATTAATTAAGTATAAACTTAGGGCGTCAGATTTGAAGTTTTTAAGATTAACGTAATTGGAGATTTTTTTGTAAATTAAATATTGAAGTAATTGAGTATTTATTTAGGGTGAGTTTGTGGCTTTGGAAGAGCCTTAAATTGGTGTCATACCTGGTTACTTTTATGTTTACTGCAATGCTTCCAAATTTGAGGCCCGTTATGTGCAAAGATTTTTATACACAGGAGAGATGAACACGTGGTACATCCATAAAGAGATCTGTGTCTTTGTTGTGGGTTCTGTGTCCGTTAAGGTTGGTGAAGAAGTTTGAGTGGAGGTTTATTTTTGAGTGTAGTGCTCTATGTATGTAGTAGACACATGACTAAGTATGGATGTTCGTACGGTGAGCAGTTTTAGGCTTTTGAATATTGGTGAGTATGCTGTCGGGAGAGGAATTTGTTAACATTCTGACTGCAGAGCCTTTTGCTGGGTTATTAGTGGTCTTAGGTGTGATTCTTAATTGTTGTTGATCCCCATCACAATTCCATTGTGAGATAAGGGAAGATGAGATGAAAGCTACAGTGCAAGAGAGCTGATTGTGTAACATAGTACCGTAAGTCTTTGATAGTATGTGCCTGTTGTCTTAATAGATTTTCTTAGAAATTTGTTATATGTGCGTGTGGAATTTGAGCCTACTACTAGGTGGATTCCTAGAAATTTTGCCTCCCTCATGAGTCTTGTGAGGTGATCCGTTTAGCGTTAAGTTTAATTGGAATATTTGCAGCTCTGTTTTCCAAGCTAAATGACATAGGGTTAGTCAGTATTGAGGTTTTCTTAATTTGTCATCATCCAGGAAGTTATTTTCCCGCATTTCGCATTAACAGTGTTGGCCAGTATACTGGGTTTGGCTAAGAAGACATCGTTATGTCATCAGCAAATAACATGGGTTTAGTATCTGGATGCATTCGGTAGGGTCATTGATGTAAATGAGAAGAAGGAGTGGCCAAGGACACTTCCTTGTGGACAACCGACTGTGATTTGGTTTGTGGAAAGTTTGCTCCTTGTGTACACATAATTGGTCTTCTGTTACTAAGAGAAGACCTTAGTAGTGAGGAGTGCTTCTCTTAATACATATAGTGTGTTAATTAATTTGGTGGCAGCAAATCATGGTCAACTGATCAAAAATATTTTCGTAAATCAATGAAGATTTCCAGCGGGACTTCTTTCTTCTCGAAGCTGTATAGTTCTAGCATGTGTATAATAGAATCATTTGTGCTTTTATTCGTCCTGAAGCCAACGACAGAGGTAGGTTAGATATTGGTCCTATAGTTATTCAAGTTCAGTTTTGACAGCGGAGGGAGCGGGACCCGCACAATTTTGAGAATTGCTGGAAAAGGTGGAGGATTCGATGGATTTGTTTAAAGAGTGTTGCAATATTGGTGACAGGTACTTGTGATGTTTTTTGTACATAAAGGTGTAAGTTAGTGTCCCCTGACTTGTTTTCAAGGGTTTTTGATGATAAGCGAACTTCTGTTGGTTGGTGTTGGAGCAGGAATAATGTATTTGGGTAGGTGCTCGGAGGTAGTCTGATGAACGGATGTTTGACTTGGATTTGCTCCGCTAGATTCTGTCCTATGGTGGAGAAGAAAACAATTGAGTCCTGCGTTCCAGTTGGTGGAGTAGGGGTTTGCTTGATTTTGGTAATTTGATTGTTTTTGTTTTGGATATAATTTTAGTTTCCTAGAAAATTCGGAGAGGGTTTTGCAGTCTTTTCCTCATCACCTTTTATGTATGTAATCTTGTTTCATATTTACATTTGTTTTTGATCTCCTTATCAGCTGCAAGGATTGAATGAGTAACGTTAGAATCGTCTCTAGTTATTTGGACCCATTCTGTACTGTTTTTCATAAAGGTGCTTTGTGGAATGGATTTAAGGTTGCTGGGTGTTAGCAAGGAACTGTTCAGTCTCTTAGCTGTGATCTGTTTAGTTTTTTTTAGGGTAATGCTTGTTACACAGTTTTTTTTTTTTTTTTTTTTTTTGAAAATTATTAATACATTCATTCTATCTGATATGTTTCAAGCTCATTATGCCAGCCAACGTTTTTCCCATAGCTGTTATAAAAGTTATTAACAGCTGCCCTGTTATGTAGTCTGAAGATAACTTTAGTAGTGTCTTGGGGTAATTTATCTAAGTTGGTTATGAAAATGAAGAGTAGCGGTCGGTGGTGTTGTCTGTGATTATGCATGATTTTAAAGGGGATATGTGTTAGTCAAGATGTGGTCTAATAAGGTGATACTGTCTCGGAGATTCTTGTAGGCTTTTTTTACTGTTGGTACAACAAGCAGTTACTCATAATTTTTTGTGAATTCGGTTACTTGTGGGTCCTGGTCATGTAGTAGATTTATACTGAAATCTCCTGAGAGCAGTAAGTGGTCTTTGTTCATATGTGCATCAGTTATCATTTTTTCCCTAACTTTTCACTAAAATGGTAAATGTTTGTCTGTGGTATTCTGTAGATGTTTATCACTGTGAGGTTTTTGCAGATCTTTGGATTAAAATTTAGCTATAATGTATTCTCCATGTTCATCCCTTGTCAAAGAATTTTTGATACATTAAGTTGATTTGAGTAGTAAAAAGCTGTTTCCATCCCCTTGCTGTTCTCTCCTTCTGTTGTGTATGGTTGTGTAACCAGGAATGGCATAAACATCTGTAGTACCAGGCTTTTGCCAGGTTTTTGTGAGTGTGATGGTTGAATACTGGTGTGAAGGGGAAATGAGTAAAGCTCAAAAATCTGACATTGTAATTAAAGATAGTTATGTTATTGTTGGCTCTGAGTAATGTCTTTGCTTTGTCTGCTGTAAAATAATTAAAGTTGCTGCTCGATTCGTGTAAGTCACTTAATAAAAGGTTTTATATCAGGATCAATGTTTTTAATCCAAGAAGAGAGTGACTCCAAAAATAACTTTGAATAAACTGTTATGTTAACTTAAAAATTTGTTATAAACTAATTTATCTTACTACCCCTGGATCGTTTCAAATAGTTTTAAAAAAAAAACAAAATACATTTGCTCTTATATGGACAGATTTTATGATTTAATATTTAAGTTATAGATTAAGTTTGACAACATTTTAATTTTCAGGTTTATGAACAATAAAATTACTTAATACGGGGAAATGATAATTAAATTAAAAGTCTGCAGGTAAT
>NW_026506160.1:0-15568 GCF_026875155.1 Cherax quadricarinatus
AAAATTATTCCGTTTTTTTTAAATACATATTTTTTTTTTTCAGGGGAGCTCTATAGGCCCATGGTTTTTAGGTTACCATTGAATTGATATATATTATAGGGTAATTGATGGATGACATAGGATTAGGTTTTTGTAGTTTCACTGGTTGTGTTGTAAAGTGTATGCAACATATGTATATATTTATACCTTCCTCGAGAAGGTGATATGTTTGGGTGTTTAGTAGATATACGTTGTACATGAATCATGTAGAATTGAATTTTATATTATATCAATACATTGAGTGATACTGAACGTATCATGTTGTTCAATATGGAATAATGAAAGTATTTCATACAATATACAGTTACATATAAAGATTGTTACGTGTCAGGTGGCTTGACATGCAAGAAGGGGGAGGGGGGTAGTGTTTTCAGAATGTAAGGTGTACATTCCGTGGCAGGATGTACAATCAGGAATGAGATGTACTTGCCAAGGAGTCTTTAGGTTAGATTTAGTGTTCCAGACATAATGTCATTACTTCAAGGATTGGAATGGTCATTGTTTACTGTACAGATTTGTCTTTCAGATGTAATATGTTAATTGGAAAGTACTTGTAATATGCAGAATTTTTCATCACTGTTTTCACTATGTAATTTGTCGTTTATTTTTATGTACTATGTATGTCTTTTCAATAAAATATAAAAAAAAATAGCTTGTCTCAATATAAACTTTGTGAAGAGGTACTTTTATAACAGCCCCTCCATAGGCTTCTAACAATACATCTATTTTGCAATAGGTATCATTAGTAATGGGCAGTACATCTTCTCTTAATAACGTGAGATAACTGCCAGTGTCTCTGAAAGTAACTATTTCAGTTAGATGTGATTCGTCAAATCCTACTTTACCTCTTGAAAAGTAAGGACCCATTGCTGAACGAATCTTTTCGTCAGATACACTTTCTGACGCTAGTCATCTATCCTGAGTAACATTATCTAAAACAGTAGGTTCAGAGGTATTGCTAGGATTTTGGTGCCTTTATTGCTCGGAAGAGGATACGACTTGAGTGGGAGCGCCAGCCGCACGACTCTCTCGTATTTCTTTCTAACTTATAGCAATACTCTCTAGCATGTCCTTTTCTGTTACAATAGGTACATTTTACTTTCTTCTTCTCTATATCAGATTTCTGTCTAGCCACAGAGACAGATTCAGGATTGTGAGTTTTCCTGGTAAAGGTATGAGAAGTTACAGTAGCAGGTACATCAAGCCGGCAATGAGCAGCTGATTTAGGTTGCCAACTTTTAGGACAATCTTTAGTTACCTTCTTTCTTTATGTTTTAGTTCGTACAAGTTTGTGAGAAATCTCGTAATTGTCTGCTAATGCTGCAGTTTCCAGAATATCCGAGGTAGTATGATCGATCAGATATTCTTGTATGTCAGCAGACATACAGTTGTTAAACTCTTCATGTAGTAACAACTGAACAAGGCTGTCGTAGTTGTTACATTTAGCAGCTCTACACCACCTCTCAAATGCAACTTTTTTCTCACGAGCAAACTCTACACAAGTTTGATCTTGTCGTCGTTGTAACGTACGAAATGCTCTTTGATAACTTACAGGTAACAAGTTAAATGTCTCTAGAATAGTTTGTTTGACAGCGTCATAACTAATGTACTTGGCAAATGGTAAAGCAGCAGTACAAGTTTGAGCTCTTCCTGTCAACGCTGTGTGCAACAAGGTTGCCCAGTGCTTACGTGGCCAGTTCATAGCACGTGCCTGGTTCTCAAACACATCAAAATAGGTGTCTAAGCCACTTTCAAAAAACTTAGGAACCATGGATGCAGCTTTCTGCACATTAAATGTGTCCTGTGATCTATCAGTCTGTTGTCTTCCCAGACGAACATTTTCTCTTTGGAAATCTTCGTTCAATTTCCTCTGTGCCTCTATTTGTGCAGTCTGCAACATAATGAGGCGTTCAAACCTCTCAAACTGTTCCTGAGAGATAGGACCAGTAGGTAATGGAGGAGTAGGGAATCTAACGTGGTCTGGACGGTCCTTAGGTCGGACACTTCGTCCAGCCGTCTCTAGAGAGTCTAGATGGAGATACGGCGATTGACCGAGGAAAACAAGAGGATTCGTAGTAGTCCTCCTTTTTCGAGTCCTCAGGTCAAGAAGGGATCGTGGTCAGTGGCTGGACAGCAGGGGACGACGAAGTTGACGATCAAGAAGACGAATGGAAAGCCAGAAACGATGAAGAAGAAAGAGACTGCTGTGGAAACTCCGGTGGAAACCTGCAACGCATTCTCGGTGCTAACCCGACGAATGTGAGTCTACTACTGGATCGTCACGACGAACGACAACAAGGAAGGTAAGAATATTGTTGTTGTTGGGGATAGCCAGGTTAGATACATGGATAGGGCATTCTGCTTGAAGGACAGGAGTAGGAGACAAAGGGTATGCTTTCCTGGGGCTGGGATGGAGGACATTGTTAGCCGGCTTGACAACATCATGAACGGTAATGGGATCAATCCTATTATTTGCCTCAATGCTGGAGGCAATGATGTAGGCAAGCGTAGAAGTGAGGATTTAGTTAGAAAGTTCAGGACAGTTATAGACATGATTAGGAAGAAGGGGGGGCGCCCTGTTATATGTGGCATTTTGCCAAGAAGAGGTGTTGGTAATGAATGGTTGTCCAGAGCAATTGGTATTAAATTGTTGGCTGGATAAACACTGTAAGGATAATGCAGTACCATTCACTGACAACTGGGACAACTTCTATGGCCGAAATGACATGTATGCCAGGGATGGGGTTCACTTATCCAGGGCAGGTGTGGGTTTTCTTGCTAACTCAGTTGAGGGGGTTGTTAGGACTTTAAACTAGGATTAGTTAGAGGTATGGGTTTAGAAATGATTAATAATGAGTATGGATACATTGACTTATGCTCTGATATTAAGAATCTTAATAGTAACTGTCATGGAGTAACTCTGGTAATGATAATTTCAGAAATTGTGTAAAAACAAAGATAAATAGGAAAAATGTGCAGAAGAAAAAACATATGATGGTATTTTATGCTAACAGTCGAAGTGCAAGAAATAAAAATTAATGAACTACGTTTGGTACATGTGCTGGGAACTTTGATATCATTGCATTAACTGAAACGTGGTATGATTTAAAGAGTCGGGATATGACTGCTGAGTGTAATATTCAGGGATTTAAGTTGTTCAATGTGGATAGATGTAATGGAAGGGGGGAGGAGTTGCATTGTAATGTTCGAGAAAATATAATTGTTGCATAAAAACAGGTATAAAAATAGATGGAGCAGTAACAAGTCTGTTTGGGTAGAGTTCGTGGAGGGTCAAGAAAAACTAATTCTAGGTGTAATATACCGACCTCCAGGCTTGGATCACGATAGAGGGAGACTTCTTTGGGACGAAATTGTTAGGGCTTCTGGACACAGTAACATAGTCATAGTAGGGACTTTAACTTTAGCCAAATTGACTGGAATTCTTTGACAGGTAAATCTAGAGTCCAGTGACTTCATGGAAACAGTTCAGGACTGTTTTCTGAAACAGAGTGTAACTGAGCCTACCAGGGGTAATAATTTGCTAGACCTAGTCTTGTCAAATAAGGAAACACTCGTGAATAATCTGGAGATCACTGAAGAGCTTGGCGCAAGTGTTCACAAATCCATCACCTTTAGCATTAATTGGGAATGTAAGAATAATGATAATACAGTAAAAATCCCTGATTTTCGTTCTGCCGATTATAATGGACTTAGGGAACATCTGTCTAATCTTGATTGGGGTTATCTAGCTAATGATTTTATTGACGATAATCATACTTATGAATATGAAGGGATCTGCTTTTATGATTGTTTTCTTAATAATGTACACAGTGCCCAGAGTATATACATTCCCCAGAGAGAAATTAGGTCTAATAATAACGATCCCAAATGGGTTAACAGGAGGCTAAAGCATCTATTAGGGGAGAAAGGGGAATTTATAGGCGCATCAGAAGAGGAGAGGTTAACCTTACTGACTAATATGTTCAGCTTAAAAGAGAAGTAAAAAAGGCGATTAGAAAGGCTAAACGTGACTATGAAATTAGAGTTGCTAATGAATCAAAGACTAATCCAAAGGGGTTCTTTTCAAGTGTATAGGACGAAGGTGAAGGAAAAAGTAGGACCTCTGAAATCTGGGAATGGACAGCTGACGGATAATGAACTGGAAATGTGTTCCTTATTTAATGACTATTTTTTGTCAGTTTTTACACAGGAAGATGTAAATGAGATTCCAGTAATTAACAATTATTTAGTTCCTGATGAATTTAAGTTAACTAATATTACTGTCACGAGGGACATAGTTTATTAAACAGATAGACAAACTGAAACAAAATAAGTCCCCGGGACCCGATGAGTTGTTTTCAAGGGTACTTAAGAATGCAAGATGGAGCTTAGTCAGCCATTAACGAGTGTATTCAATGCGTCCATCCTTACCATGTTGTGCCAGAGTTGTGGAAGATGGCTAATGTGGTTCCTATATTCAAATCAGGGGATAAGTTCACTCCTTCAAATTACCGTCCAATAAGCCTGACATCTTTTAGCGGGCAAGTTATTAGAATCAATTATAGCTGACATTATCAGAGTCACCTTGAAGAGCATAACTTGATAAATGAATCTCAGCATGGATTCACGAGAGGTCGTTCCTGCCTGACAAACTTATTGACGTTTCAAATAGAACATTTGAGGCAGTTGACAGTGATAAGGAATATGATATTGTTTATTTGGATTTTAGTAAAGCCTTCGACGGGAGTACCTCACAAGAGACTCTTAAGAAAAGTGGCAGCTCAGGGTATAGGAGGTAAAGTTCTAGCATGGATTGGGGCATGGCTTACTAATAGAAAGCAGAGAGTTACAATTAATGGAGTGAAATCTGAGGGGGGATTAGTCACTAGTGGCGTTCCACAGGGATCAGTTTGGGCCCTCTCCTGTTCATAATTTTACTTTAATGACCTTGATGAAGGGATTACTAGTGACATGAGTAAGTTTGCTGATGATACAAAGATAGGCCGTATAATTCACTCTGAGGAGGATATCAATGAACTCCAGGACGATTTGAAAAAATTTAAAATGTCTTGGTCTGAAAAATGGCAGATGAAGTTTAATGTGGATAAGTGTAAGGTACTTGCCCTTGTAAAAGAAAATAACCCTCAAGCTATAATCTAGGTGAAGTAGAGCTTGGTCATACTGAAAAGTGAAAAAGGGCTTGGGAGTCAAGGTAAGCAGAATCTAAAGCCCAAAATAGCAGTGCCTTAGTGTGCGCACAAGGCCAAAAGATTACTTGGATTTATCTCAAGAAGTATAAGTAACAGAAGTCCAAAAGTTATTTTACAGCTCTATACATCACTAGGAGCTTTATCAAGCCATTACAAAACAATTACATGGACACAGAGGGTATATAAAGGCTCTGAGTGAGGTGCAATAACTAGTGAGTAACATTTCGATGTTCACTAGTGGTGGTAGTAGTAGTATAACAAAAATAATACAATAAGGAAGAGCAATTAATTCGTACATGAGTAAAAGGATATAAAAGCTATTACTTGGGTAACATAAAAATAGGTTGGACAAATATAGACTGGAAAGAGGCAGGTCTTTTTATATCCTTTTACTCATGTACAATTAATTGCTCTTCCCCTTTTTTATTATTTTTGTTACACTACTACTACCCACCACTAGTGAACATCGAAATGTTACCTCACTAGTATTGCACCTCACTCATAGCCTTTATATACCCTCTGTGTCCATGTAATGTGCAAGAAAGGTATAAAATACCGACAATATGAAAAATTAAGACACATGTGCAACATCTGGATATCTTATTGTAGAAAGTTTCGCCATCCAGTTGGGTTTATCAATACAGATTCTAGGACATAATAGGAAGACAGTAGAACTATATACAAAAGATGAGGTGATAAATTAGACACATATACAACTCCTTGGGGATCTTTATTGAGGAAACGTTTCGCCACACAGTGGCTTCACAGTCCATACAAAGGAGAAATTCTTGAAGAAATAGGACATGAGGAAATCAATCCCTCAACCTTGAGTCGATTGGTCAGTCCATCATCTTGAATAGAATTACGGCATACGTGCTGATAAGGAGCTTATAAACCGTTGGCAGAGAGGTGAACAGTCATGGTTCGTGTAACAATTTTACAATTTTGAAGTAGGTTCGTGCCAAGATAAGGCAAGCGAAGAATTCCCAGTATTAAGTCCCAAGAATTGCAGTGTCTGCAGGTTTTTAGGTAAGACACATATGCAACAGTTAGACATCTTTTATTCCACACGTTTCGCCTACCACAGTAGGCTTTCTTCAGTCGAATACATAAAAATATAGGCAGTAAACAGTAGAGAAGAAGACGATTCTAATCAGTCCATCACCCTTGTAGCCGTTAGAAATTGAGGTTGTCAGTCCCTCGGCCTGAGAAGTTCAGTTCCATAGTCAGTAACTATCTGAAGATCAAGCTGACAGTGCGGAGACTTAAATACTGTCGGAAGGAGAGTGCAGAGTAAGTAGTAATAGAAGTAGTAGTAGAATAGTGAGAATGTAACCACTGAAAGTCCATGTCCCTCTAATCCAACACTTCCACTTGAAAAGCTTGTCAAAGTGTTTTCTGTACTACTCTGCACCTCTCCTTCCGACAGTATTTAAGTCTCTCCCCATCTGTCGCTTGATCCTTCCATATAGTTCATGACTATGGAACTGAACTTCTCCAGGCCGAGGACTGACAACCTCAAATTCTACGAACTACAAGGTGATGGACTGCTTACAACGTCCTTCACATCTCTCCTGTTCCTGCCTATTTCTGTATTCGACTGAGACAGCTACAGTGTAAGGCGAAACGTTTTCGGAATAAAGATGTCAAACCTGGAGTGCATATTTGTCTTACCTAACAACCTGTCGGTATTGGCATACCATTTTGATGTTCATCCATGTCAGACACCTGCAACACAATGTCATCTTGGGTACAGAAAACTCTTTGACAGCTTTTCAAGTTAGGTAGGTTGGATCTGAGAGGGACTTGACCTTATCAGTGTTTACATTCTCACTACTAACTACTACAACTACTATTACTAATACTCTGACTGCACCTCATCCTTCCGACAGAAATTAAGTCCTCCGCACTGTCGCTTGTCTTCAGATAGTTTCCGACTATTGAACTGAACTCTCCATTCGAGGACTGACAACCTCATATTCTACGACTACAAGGGTGATGGACTGCTTACATCGGTCTTCACATCTCTAACTGTTCCTGCCTATTTCTGTATTCGCTGAAAGAAGCCTACTGTGTAGGCGAAACGTTTCGAATAAAGTTTCTAACTGGTTGCATATGTGTCTTACATAACAACCTGTCGGTTTAATTGCATACCATTTAGAAGTATCATCTTTGTCAGAACTGCAACACAAGGCATCCTTGGTACAGAAAACACTTTGGACAAGCTTTCAAGTGAGACGTGTTGGATCCTGAGAGGGACATGACCTTTCAGTGGTACTTCTCACTACTACTACTAACTACTTACTATTAGTACTACTCTGCACCTCTCCGTTCCTGACAGTATTTAAGTCTCCGCACTGTCGCTTGCTCTTCAGATAGTTTCCAGACTATGAACAGAACTTCTCCAGGCCGAGGGACTGGACAACCTCAAATTCTACGACTACAAGGGTGATGGACTGATAACATCGTCCTCACAACTCTACTGTTCCTGCCAATTTTCTGTATTCGAACTGAAGAACCCTACCTGTGTAGCGAAACGATTCGGAATAAAGTTGTCTAACTGTTGCATATGTGTCTTACCGTAACAACCTGTCGGTATTGCATACCATTTTTGGATGTTCATCTGTCAGACCCTGCAACACATGGCATCTTGGTACAGAAACCACTTTGGACAAGCTTTCAAGTGAGAAGTGGTAGGATCTGAGAGTACATGACTTTCAGTGGTTTTACATTCTCACTACTTCTGACTTACTACAACTATCTACTATAACTACTACTCTGCACCTCTCCTTCCGAACAGTATTAAGTCTCTCCGCAACTGTTCCGCTTGATCTTCAGATAGTTCCTGACCTATGAACTGACTTCTCTCCAGGCCGAGGGACTGACAACCTCAAATTCAACGACTACAAGGCTGGTAAAAGGAGCTGATTACATCGTCTTCACAATCTCTACTGTTCCCTGCCTCATTTTCTGTATCGACTGAAGAACCTACTGTGTAGGCGAAACGTTCGGAATAAAGTTGTCTAACAGTTGCATAGTGTCTTACCTAACAACCTTTTCGTTTGATTGCATACCATTTTGAAGTTCTCCATGACAACACGCACACATGGCATCTTGGTACAGAAAACACTTTTGGACAAGCTTTTCAAGTGGAGAAGTGTGGATCTGAGAGGAACCCCCAATGACCATTCAGTTGTTACATTCTCACTACTACTACTACTCTACATACTATTACTACAATCTGCAAAACCTTCCCTCCTCCTCCTACAGTAGTTTAAGTCTCCGCACGTCCGCTTGAACTTCAGATAGTTCATGACACTGGAACTGAACATCTCAGGGCCGAGGGCCGACAACCCAAATTACTAACCGACTACAAAGGGTGATTGACTTTACAGTCGTCTTCACATCTCTACTGTTCCTGCCTATTTTCTGTAATTCGACAGAAGAGGCCTACTGTGTAGGCCGAAAAAAACGTTATCGGAATAAAGTTGTCTAACTGTTTGCATATGTTGTCTACCTAACACCTGTCCGGTATTGCATACCAATTTGAATTCATCAGACAGGTATGTAGATGAATGTTCAGAGAAACCGACTGTTGAAAATTAGACACATATTACAACACTATGGGTATCTTATTGATGAAACGTTCGCGCCACACAGTGGCTTCATCAGTCCATACAAATGAGAATCTTGAGAACAGAGGAGAATGAGGTAATCAGTCCCTCAACCTTGAGTCGATGTGGTCAGTCCATCAACTTGAATAAGAATACGGCATACGAGCTGAGAAGGAGCTTAAAAACCGTTGGCAGAGAGGTGAATCATCCATAGGTCGTGTAACATTTGTTCAATGTTGAAGTAGGTCTTGCCCAAGAATAAGGCAAGCGAAGAATTCCCCAAGTATGAAGATTCCCAATGAAGTTGCAGTGTCGACAGTTTTTTGTGATGAATGGATCAGAGAAACCGACAATGTTTGATAAATTATACACATATACAGACTCGTTGGGTATCTTTATAGAGGAAACGTTTTCGCCACACAGTAGTGCTTCAATCATTCCATACAGAGGAGAATCTTAAGAACGAGGAGAAATGAGGTAACACGCCTCAACCTTAGTCGATGTGGTCAGTCCATCAACTTGAATAGAAAAAAGGCATACGGCTGATAAGAGCTTAAATACCGTTGGCAGGATGAGGTGAAGCAGTCATATTTCGAGTAACATTTGATCAATGTTGAAGTAGGTCGTGCCCAAGGAATTAGGCAAGCGAAAATTCCCAAGTATTAAGATCCCAAGAATTGGCAGTGTCCCCTGACAGGATTTGTAGATGAATGGGGATTTCAGAGAACCGACATGTTGATAAATTTAGACACATATAACAACTCTTGGTATCCTTTATTGAGGTAACGTTTCGCCACACAGTATCTTCCATCATGTCCATACTTGGGAAAGTCATTCGGCTTGCCATTTCTTGGGCACGACCTACTTCAACTTTGAACAAATGTTACAACGACCTATGACAGCTTTTCACCTCTCCTGCCAACGGTGTATAAGCTCCTTCCAGCACGTATGACGTATTCTATTCAAGATTGATGGACTGACCACTCGAACACAAGGTTGAGGGACTGATTACCTCATTCATCCTCCTGTTCTTCAAAGATTCTCCATTGAATGGACTGATGAAGCCACTGTGTTGCTAAACGTTTTCCACAAAAAAGATACCAAGAGTTTGTATATGTCCTATTTATCAACTATTCGGTTCTCTGAACCATTCATCAACAAAAAAAGATGAGTAATCAGTCGCTCGCCTTGGAGTAGAGTTCACACTTTCCTCCACGATGCTGTGAACACTAACACCAAGCCGAGGGACTGATTACCTCATCTTTTGTAATAGTTTTACTGCTTTCCTAATATGTCCTAGAATCTGTATCGATAAAGCCACTGTATGGCAAACGTCACAATAAAGATATCCAATGATGCACAATGAGTCGTAACTTTCATGTCCATGTATTGTTTGTCATGGCCTGATAAAGCACCGTGAGACGAAACGTTGCCACAATAAAGTCCATCATTAGTTGCAACTTCGTCCTTTTACTTTAACATATTTCGGTAATTCTACCAACGTTCTTAACAGGAAACAGTTAGAGATGTGAAGGCAAGTAATCAGTCCATACCCTTAGAAGTCGTAGAATTTGAGGCTTTGATCCATCCCACACTGGAGCAGTTCTGTTCCATAGTCAGGAACTATGGAACGAACTGCTCCAGGCTGAGGGACTGACAACCTCAAATTCTACGACTTCAAGGTGATGGACTGATTACATCTGTCTTCACATCTCTACAGTTCCTGCCTACTTCTCTGTATTCGACTGAAGACGCCTACTGTGTAGGCGAAACGTTTCGGAATAAAGTTGTCTAACTGTTGCATATGTGTCTTACCTAACAACCTGTCGGTATTATATACCATTTTGATGTTCATATTAATAAGGTCTTGAGGATGTCTCTCCAAGAGAGAACCCGCAGTAATGGATTTAAATTAGATAAGTTTAGATTTAGAAAGGACATAGGAAAGTATTGGTTTGGAAATAGGGTAGTTGATGAGTGGAACAGTGTACCTAGTTGGGTTATTGAGGCTGGGACTTTGGGTTGTTTCAAATTTAGGTTGGATAAGTACATGAGTGGGAGGGTGAACATTAAAATGGTATAAAATACCGACAGATTGTTAGGTAAGACACATATGCAACAGTTAGGTATCTTTATTTTGAAACGTTTCGCCTACACAGTAGGCTTCTTCAGTCGAGTACAGAAAAGTTGATAGAAGCAGAAGATACTTGAAGACGATGTAATCAGTCCATCACCCTTAAAGTTTTGAGGTGGTCAGTCCCTCAGTCTGGAGAAGAGCATTGTTCCGTTGTCTGAAACAATATGTTGTTTCAGACAACGGAACAATGCTCTTCTCCAGACTGAGGGACTGACCACCTCAAAACTTTAAGGGTGATGGACTGATTACATCGTCTTCAAGTATCTTCTGCTTCTATCAACTTTTCTGTACTCGACTGAAGAAGCCTACTGTGTAGGCGAAACGTTTCAAAATAAAGATACCTAACTGTTGCATATGTGTCTTACCTAACAATGAGTGGGAGGGGTTGGATTTGAGTGGGATTTGCACATCAGAGCTTATTTCTTGGGTAGCATAGAAAATTGGGTTGGGCAAATGTTTTATTAGTGGGATGAATTGTAAAGGACCTGCCTAGTATGGGCCAACAGGCCTGCTGCAGTGTTCCTCCTTTCTTATGTTCTTAAAACAGTTGGTATATTTAATGGAATGGATAGCTGCTGTACCACAACTATTCTTCTCAAAATGGTTTAGAATTACTTTACATTATTACATTATTTTCCCATGACACTACCATAATATTTAAAGGGGTGGACCGGTAAGCCAGCGGAAGGCCTCGGTCCATGACCAAAAGCTCCAACAGCGGTTCATCAACGAAGACCTGGTCAGAAACACTTTCCAGTTCCTGACGCACCTTACCTAACTAACCCATTGACACTGGTGAGGGGTTCTTAACCCAAACTGGACGTCCGACCTTACTTTTTCTTGATTGGAATTTAAATGCTACTATTTCCAGATGCGCGTTAACATTGTTTCTTGACTTACATGTAGAAACTAGAAAGGCAACATCAATCTTCAGTGGCGATCTTTAACTTCAGTCCTGAATGTGTTTTCCACAGAGTAAAAAGCAATCTTATAGTAGGTTAGTAGAACTGAGGTTAAGGTGTTAGTATAAGGTTCCGATTTTATTAATAAAATATAGTTTGTTGAGATAATTACTTTTTCCGGTTCCCCTCATTTAAATTAATATTATGTACTTTTATACAAGGCTATAACAGCCGATGTGACGAAGAAAGACGTCAAAAATACCGTAAAACTGAGCGTAAAACTGTTACGTAAAAATACATAATATGTGTATTATTAGTGCGCTTGTTAGCCTTTTCAATGACATATTAAATGACTCGATAAATAAATAAAAATGAAAAACATTGTAAATATTTAATACAGATTTTGATGGAGGTGGAAAAGTACTTCAAACACTTGGACAATCATACTGCATAAAAAAAAAACAACTTACAAATACTTTATAAACTGATAAATAAGCAAGATAAATCTCGTACTTAGACTAAATTCGTACTGTAATAGAAAGATTTCAAAGTTTACGTTAATTAGCCTCTCCGAGGTGGCGGAACTGTGAGGCCGCTTGGTGGCTCCTAGCTGACCTACGTCGCGGCTGTCATTGGTGGGAGTAATTACAGGACCAGTTTTCTGTGAGACACCTTCAGTAATTCACCCACGCTGGGGAAAAAACAGTTACTCTACCGTAGACCACTAGACAAGACCAAGTTTTCCATGCAGCGAGGTCACTGAAGGTGGCAACCGCTGACTCTGGGGAAAGTGGGGAAGGGAAGTCCACCTGAGTGACATAAGTGGCCACCTGGAGACACTGACCGGAAGCACCGCTGACAACTGGGGAAGTGGGGAAAGGGAGTCCACTAGGAGACACAAGTAGACTCCCTGAGACCACTGAACCGGGGAAGGCACCGCCGACCTTTAGTAAGTGGGGAACGGTAAGACCATCCGTACGAGCGATGGATTCCTGGATTCATAAACTTGGGAAGGTTTGTTGGTTGAGGCGACCTATTTAAGTGGGGAAGGGGAGACAGCCGGGAGCGAGCGATGGTTTCCTGGAATACATGATCCTGGGAAGGCATGAAATACATTCATTGAGGCTGGACCTTGTTCGTGAGTGGGGAAGGGAAGATATCCGGCGGTAAGACGGAAGGAAATCCTGATACATGTATCCTGGGAAGGCATGAATACATGCAGTTGAGGCTGACCTTGGGTAAGTGTGGAAGGGAAGCATTATCCGGCGGTAGCCGGAAGGATTCCTGGATACATGACCTGGGAAGGGCAGAATAAATGTCCGTTGAGCTGACCTTGTGTAAGTGGGGAAGATAATTATCCGGCGGTAGACGGAAGGATTCCTGGATACATAATCCTGGTGAATGGCATGAAATACATGCAGTTTGAAGGCTGAACCTTGTGTAAGTGGGGAACGGGAAGATTTCCGGCGGTAGGACGGAATGATTCCTGGATACATGATCACTGGGGAAGGCATTGAATACATTCAGTAGAGGCTGACCTTGGGTATGTGGGGAAGGTGAGCACATCCGGATCGAGCGGATGGATTTCCTTGGATACATGAACCTGGGAAGGCCTGAATACCTGCAGTATGAGGCTGACCTTGGGAAAGTGGGGAAGGGGAGACATCCGGCGGTAGACGGATGGATTCCTGGGATACATGACCTAAGAACATAAGAACATAAGACATAAGAATGTAGGAACACTGCAGAAAGGCCCTACTGGCCATACGGGCAGTTCCTTATCAAAACGACATCTACCTAAAGCTACCCAAAAAAAAACCCCCCGCCCCAGACCCCAAAAAAAACCCACCCCTCCCACTCATATTTTGCCCAGTTCTTCTTAAAGCAAACCCAAGGCCTACCCTTATCACCCCCCGGGAAACGTTCCACCATTAAAACCCCTTTTAGAAAACCGTAATCCTAGTCCTTTCTAAATCAAATTTATCCAATTAAAATCCATTTTTTTTCCTGTTCTTACCTGGTTCGACACCCTCGTACTTTTTTTTGCTCCCTTTTTTATCCCCGTATCCATTTAAAACCCTTCAGTGATATCTCCCCCCATCTACCCTCTCAGAGAGGGAAAATTTAAGGCTTTAAGGTTGCTGTCACCAAAACCCCCCCAAGTCCTTTTTTCGCAATCTGTAGGCTAATTCAATCATTTGAATTTTAAGTACTAGGGTTTTTGGGCACCCCAAGCTTTAGAACCTTTCATTTATCACATTGAACTCATCTGCCACTTTTTTGACCAAAAATGAGTTGTTTTAATCCTCCTAAATTCCATAACACACGTTTGAATTATTATCCTACCTATCTTTGTGCATCGGCGAATTTTTCTCATATCACTATAATTCCCCTTTAAGATCATTGATATAAATAAAAAACAACGGGGGGGGGGAAGACGATCCCTGTGGAACGCGTTCCCCCCAATTGTTACAGTCCCCACTCGATTTAACCCATTTATGGCACTCTCTGCTTTCCCGCGGGGCCAGACCGATCCCGAGAGCACTTTTTCCCCCCAAGCCCTGATGCCATTCTTTTAAAAGTCTTTTGGGGCGGACTCTATCAAAGCCTTTCTAAAATCTAAGTAAATAATATCAAAATTTTTTTATTTGGGCAACAGCCTCAAAATTTTATGAAGAAAATTTAAAAAATTAGTTAGCAAGCCGGCCTCTTGTGAATCCATGCTGAGTACTTAATCAAGCTATGCTTATCGAGATGGTTCTTATAATCTCAGCTATAAATTTACTCATAATTTGCCTACAATGAGGTCGGTTTTTGGGCGGGGGAAATTTTACGGAACGACTTGTCCCCTTTTTAAAAATGGAGTTACTTTCCATCTCCAATACAGACACTACACCTGTTTGAAAAAGAAATTAAAATATTATTTTAATGGTTCACAGAGTTCCATTTTGCTTCCCTTAAGAACCCCCTTTAAAAACCCAGGACCCGGGGGACTTATTTTTCTTCAGTTTCACTGTTCACAACCACTCACTATGACTGTTATGTTCATAATTTTTTCTCTCTACCCCCTGTAAAAATTTAATTATGGAATATTTGTTAGTGCTTCCTTGTAAAAACGGAGAAAATAATTATTTAAAAAGAAGCATTTTTATTCTCTTTGTCAGTAAGGGCCAAAATTTTTTTAAAGGGACCTATCTTACCTAACTTTTTTTCATAACCGGAAAAAAAATTTTTTGGGGTTTGTTTTAGAATCCCTACAACTTTAATTTTTATAGTCCCTTTTAGTTTTTATCCCCTTTTTTTAAAGTCCCCTTAAGTCAATTTGATTCAAAGATGACCCTCACCTCTTTTTATACCCTATAAATTCCCTTTTTTATGCCCTAGAGATATTTTAGTATTATTCATCCATTTTTTGGGCATTTCATTTTATCTAATTTCTTTATATGGGATAAACGCTCTTTGAGCAGCATGTTAGTGTTCAAAAACTGTCATTTGAAGCCTTTTTCGTTACCCCAGTCAACAGATGTAGGGTTCTCTAAGCCCCCGTAAACTGCTAGCGAAAACGGGGGCGTTACTGATTATCGCTACTGTTTGTTTTTTCCCTTTAATGCTAAATGTAATTGATTTGTGGCGCAGCACCCAGTTCCCCGAAATTTCTAATTAAAC